>CAKJTW010000652.1:0-29533 GCA_917880005.1 Nanger dama
CATGATCTGTTCAATCCAATAGCCTATGTATTGGAAAGAAAGTAAAATTATTTAATTTAAGGAAAAGGTGTCTTCTCATTTGTGGTAGGGGAGGCATCGAAGCAACTGAGCCCTAGGTGTCTTATGGTTCGAGACAAAGGAATGCCATGGACAAGAGCATTCCAGAAGTCTGCACCCCACTCCGAGGGATTCGGTGGTTGGAGGCCCACTCCTCAAGTTAAAGAAGCTGACATTCTGTCCATGCTCATGCTTGGGGAGGTGGGCGGGTTGCACTTTGACTACACGTCGTGTGTTTACGGATGTAGGACTCTTTGTGATGTTGGAATCACCACACTCCAATGGATAGACTGATGGGTGCATTCAGTCCATGGCTCTGCGAAGAGATCTTTGCCCCTATGTCCCCTGACATTTTGAAGTGACAGCATTTAGTTTAGTTAGCAGTCAGTGTCCCGATCCCAGCTTTGAACTGTGTATCAGTTGCTTTGGCAATGAGGCAAGTGGAGAAAGGTAGAGAGAAAGCCTTCTGTTCCAGCTATGGAGTGCTCAGACCCAGCCACTTTTGGAGACAAGGGAGGCAGAGTCGGCCTGGATCCCCCGGAGATTCCTGACGCAATGATGAAAAGGCAAAGGGGAAAATGGGGTGTTCCTTCAACTTCCGAACCCAATGGGAGTGGGCAGGCATTATTTCCAGAGGGCACTTTTGCCACTGGTGAATCCTTTTGCCCACCGATTGGGAGAATTGGGAATGTCTTCCTAGGATTTGACAGAAGTGCACTCCTGGAGTATCAGCGCTACTGTGAAAATCTTTGGAGCGACCGGTGTGATGGATCGCACTGTTGGATTAGAAGACCTGGGAATTTCACAGACCTTTTCCCTTTGCATGTCTTCGGGACACTGGAGCAGCAAGTGAGAAGCCAAAGAGTCATCTAGTTGTTTTGTCTAATACCGATCTCAGCCTCTGGAGAAGGAAATGGCAACCCACTTCAGTATTCCTGCCTGGAGAGTCCCGTGGACAGAGGAGCCAGGTGGGCTGCTGTCCATGGGGTGGTACGGAGTCAGACACGACTGAAAGTGACTTGGCAATCTTAGCCTCATACACACAGGCACGTACGGGGTTACCTGTACCTGGCAAAGGACTCTGGGGTGGCCAGGGAACCAGATGGGCACCTCCTGGCAGTTGAATTGGGTGATTGGATCACCTGGGTTGCTCACCCCCGTTGGGTCCACTGTCTACATCTGCTCACGCTAAGAGTTAAGCCAATATCCAATCAAGAGGTCTCCACCCCCTTTGGGCCCATGCCTCCATGGGTAGGCCTTCTCTCTTCTCTGATGCAAATGCTCATTGCAAAAGTGGACCCAGCCAGTCATCTCCTGGCCTTCAGATCCCCCTCAGACCCTGAAGTCCTCCTGTCCAGATGGAGTCCCCAGAGGCTGCCGCCATGCCCTCCTCCCCCCGCTCAGGGTGGCTGTGGTCTACATGAGCAATGTCAACAGGAGCATGGAAGCCCACCGCCTCCTCTGGAAGAATGGGTTCCATGTCAGGTCTTTGGAGCCGGGTCTCATGTGAGGCTCCCAGGAGGGGGCACACAAGCCACCTGTGCTCTACGACTTCTCCACATCCTATGAGAAGATGCACAGCGACCTCTCCTCGAAAGATCAAAAGCACTACCGAAGGAATGGAGTCTTACGTCTCCTGAGAAGAAATGAGAGAATCAAGCCTGGCCCAGAAAGGTTTCAAGAGTGCCCAGATCCCTTCGACGTCATCTTCACCTGTGGGCAGAGGGCCTATAACCGGGTGGTGGCCGACCTGTGCGCCAGGGATCAGGAGACCTGGCAGCCTGTGCCGGTCGTCAACGTGGACATAGACGACACTCTGGAGGCAGCCAGCCTTGGAGCTGTATAATAGGCTCCAGTTTCATCCACCTCATTAGAACTGATTCAAATGTATTCTTTTTAATGGCTGAGTAGTACTCCATTGTGTATATGTAACACTGCTTTCTTTTTTTTTGATCTGAAAATGATTTTTTAAAAATTTTACTTTTGCTTTGTTTTACTTTACAATACCGTATTGGTTTTGCCATACATTGACAAAATCCACCACGAGTGTATACGAGCTCCCAATCCTGAATCCCTCTCCCACCTCCCACCCCCATATCCTCTCTCTGGATCATCCCTGTGCACCAGCCCCCAAGCATCCTGTATCCTGTATCAAACATAGGCTGGTACTTCTAATATCATAGAAACATGATATTATACATGTTTCTATGCCATTCTCCCAAATCATCCCACCCTCTCCTCTTCCTCAGAGTCCAAAAGTCCGTTCTATACATCTGTGTCTCTTTTGCTGTCTCACATACAGGGTCATCATTACCATCTTTCTAAATTCCATATATATGTGTCAGTATAGTGTACTGGTGTTTTCCTTTCTGGCTTACTTCACTCTGTATAATCGGCTCCAGTTTCATCCATTTCATTAGAACTGATTCAAATGAATTCTTTTTAATCGCTGAATAATAGTCCATTGTGTATATGTACCACAGCTTTCTTATCCATTCATCTGCTGATGGACATCTAGGTTTTTTCCATGTGCTGGCTATTATAAACAGTGTTGTGATGAACATTGGAGTACACATGTCTCTTTCGATTCTGGTTTCCTCGGTGTGTATGCCCAGCAGTGGGATTGCTGGGTCATAAAGCAGTTCTATTTGCAATTTTTAAGGAATCTCCACACTGTTCTCCATAGTGGCTGTTCTAGTTTGCATTCCCACCAACAGGGTAAGAGGGTTCCCTTTTCTCCACAGATCCTCCAGCATTTATTGCTTTGTAGACTTTTGGATCGCTGCCATTCTGACTGGTTTGAAATGGTACCTCATTGTGGTCTTGATTTGCATTTCTCTGATAATGAGTGATGTTGAGCATCTTTTCATGTGTTTGTTAGCCATCCATATGTCTTCTTTGGAGAAATGTCTATTTAGTTCTTTGGCCCATTTTTTGATTGGGTCGTTTCTTTTTCTGGAGTTGAGCTGCATAAGTTGCTTGTATATTTTTGAGATTAGTTGTTTGTCATTTGCTTCATTTGCTATTATTCTCTCCCATTCATAAGGTTGTCTTTTCACTTTGCTTATAGTTTCCTTTGTTGTGCAGAAATTTTTATTTTATTTAGATCCCATTGTTTATTTTTGCTTTTATTTCCCATATTCTGAGAGGTGGATCATAGTGGATCCTGCTGTGATTTATGTCGGAGAGTGTTTTGCTTATGTTCTCCTCTAGGAGTTTTATAGTTTCTGGTCTTACGTTTAGATCTTTAATCCATTTTGAGTTTATTTTTGTGTATGGTGTTAGAAAGTGATCTAGTTTCATTCTTTACAAGTTCAACCACTTTCTTTAGGCTGCATAACATCTCGTCTTGTAATGGTCTTACTGCCTGAAATATCACTCCACAGCAGTAATAAATGTCCCCTGCTTCAGTGGAATTCACATGGGTTAGAATGGGTTAAGTCACAATAGGGTTCTCACAGTGATGGGTGTCAGGAACTGAGCTTTTATGCATTTGCCTGAAAGCCTCAGGGGCAGCTATCACCTTAGGTTTCAACAACATCTCTTTATCCACATTAATGGATCAATCTTTAGTCCTCTTTAAGTCTTCATTTTCCGCTATTTTTCTCTATACATCCCTTGATCTGATATGCTCACATACTTTTTTCTAATAAATTAGTTGTTCCTGTTTCTATTTTTATGGCAATTAATAAATATCAATCCTGTTTTCAATCAGAACAATTTAAAGATTTACATATTAATTATTTTAAAACACATTCAGTTCAATTCAGTTCAGTCGCTCAGTTGTGTCTCACTCTTTGTGACTCCATGAATTGCAGCACGCCAGGCCTCCCTGTCCATCATCAATTCCCAGAGTTCACTCAGACTCACGTTCACAGAGTCAATGATGCCATCCAACCATCTCATCCTTTGTCGTCCCCTTCTCCTCCTACCCCCAATCCTCCCAGCATCAGAATCTTTTCCAATGAGTCAACTCTTTGCATGAGATGGCCTAAGTACTGGAGTTTCAGTTTTCACATCAGTCCTTTCAAAGAACACTCAGGACTGATCTCCTTTACAATGGACTAGTTGGATCTCTGTGCAGTCCAAGGGACTCTCAACAGTCTTCTCCACCACCACAGTTCAAAAGCATCAATTTATTCAGTGTTCAGCTTTCTTCACAGCCCTACTCTCACATCCATACATGACCACTGGAAAAACCATCGCCTTGACTAGACGGACCTTTGTTGGCAAAGTAATGTCTCTGCTTTTGAATATGCTATCTAAACACATTACACGAAAGCATTTCTTTGTAATTTAAACAGACTTGAATTAAATTTGTACTGTGTTTGGTGGCCATGATGATGGAATAGGGAGACCCTGAGCTCACCACCTCCTCCATGACCACATCAAAATCACAACTATTTACTGAGAAAATATTGATGGGAAAGACCTGAAGACTAGTAGAAAAGATTTTTCCACAACTAATTGTAAAAAGACCAACAGGAGTGGCAGAAATGCATAGTCAAGATCACAACACCAGGTAGGTGCCTTAAAATGAGAGGATAATAACAATTGCAGGACTTCTCCCCAAGGAGAAAGTTGTTTGAATCCTGCACTGGGCTTCGTAGCCTGGAGGTCCTGCATTGGGAAGATAAGTCCTTAGACTGTCTGGCCTGAAGGCCAGCAGGGCTCACACACAGGAAAGCCAGAGGGCTGTAAAAAACAGAAACTTTACTCTTAAAGCTTGTGTGTAAAATCTCAAGCACACAGGCAGTAATGTGAAAGAAGCCTCGCTGCTGCTGCTGCTGCTGCTAAGTCACTTCAGTCGTATCCGACTCTGTGCGGCCCCATAGACAGCAGCCCACCAGGCTCCCCCGTCCCTGGGATTCTCCAGGCAAGAACACTGGAGTGGGTTACCATTTCCTTCTCCAATGCATGAGAGTGAAAAGTGAAAGAGAAGTCACTCAGTCGTGTCCAACTCTTAGTGACCCCATGGACTGCAGCCCACCAGGCTCCTCTGTCCATGGGATTTTCCAGGCAAGAGTACTGGTGTGGGGGTGCCATTGCCATCTCTGGAAAGAAGCCTTAATCAGTCCCATTTGCTGATCTTGGAAAACCTCCTGGAGAAGCAGAAGGCAACTGGGAATTTTCCTGGGCACATAGATGCTGATGGCAGTCATTTGGGAGAGCTCATTCTACCATGAGGACACTGCTTCTGGCCAATATAATTTTAGAGTCCTCACTCTAGTCTATTATCATCGAGGGCATACCTGCCCACCAGTGAGCTGGCACAAGCTTTGGGCCTCCTGGTCCCCAAACCAGCAACCCTGGGACCCAGCCCCATGCACAAGTAGGATGGCACACTTTCCACTCCCCACAGACAGCCCATACAGCCAACAGCCATGAAATATGACCTTGCCCACCAGTGAGCCAGCTCCAACCCCAGGACTTTTCAGGCCCTGCAGCCAGCAGCAACAGAACTTTGTTCCACATTCCAATGGACTGGCAGCCATCACATGAGGCAGGGCCTAGAAACCAATCATGCTAGGGGCCAGACCTGCCTATGAACACACCCACAATACTTAACCCTGCCACAATAAAAGGGGCCAAGCAGTTCACATGTGGGACACCCAAAGAATACATATTAATAGCTCTGGTGACTGGAGGGTGGTGTACTGCTAGGTCTATTAGGACATCATCATAATACTACTTCTCCAATATCAGGAAACACAGCTGACCTACCTACTATATAGAAATAAACAAAACGGATTAGGCAAAAGGAGAAGAGAGAAGAATCTTACTGACAAAGGAACAAGAAAAGCTCCGGAAGAAGAATAAGCCAAGTGGAGATAAGAAATTTACACAATCAAGAGTTCAAAGTAATGATCTAAAGATGCTCAAAGGAAGAAGAATGGATGAACACAGTGAGAAGTTTAACAAAGAGAACATATAAAGAAGAAGCCAAGAGAGCTGAAGAATATAATAACTGAAATTTAAAATATACTAAAAGAATAAACAGTAGATTAGATGATACATAGGAAGTGAACTGGAAGACAGTAGTGGAAAGCAATTCAGATGAAGAAAAAAATGCATTAAATAAAATGAAAAAGTTTTAAATGACTTGTAGGACAATCTCAAGTACACTAACATTTGCCTTACAGGAGTCTCAGGAGCAGAAGAGGGATAATGAGGGGAAAGAACTTATCTGAAGATATAATAGCTGAAAACTTTGCTAACCTGGGGAAGGAAACAAACATCCAGGTCCCTGAAGCAGAGTCCCAAACAAGATGCACCCAAAGACATCCACATCCAGGCACATTTTAATTAAAATGGAAAAAAATTAAAGATAGAAAGTCTTAAAAGCAGCAAGATAAAGGCAACTATTCATAACTACATACAAAGGAACTCCCATGAAACCATCAGGTGACTCTTCAGCAGAACCTTTGCAAGTTAGAAGAGAGTGTGGCATAAGAATATTCAAAGTAATGAATGGAAAAAAATAAAATACTGTACCTGGAAAGGCTACTTTCAGATTTGAAGATGAAATAAAGAGTTTTACAAACAAGCAAAAACTAAAGGAGTTCAGCACCATGAAACCAGCTTTATAATAAAAGTTAAAAGGACTTCTTTAAGTAGAAAAGAAAATATTGCAATTAGAAATGTGAAAATTACAAAGGAAAAATCTCAGTGGTACATCAAACACAGAGGTAAGGTAGTTTATCAGCAATTTATAAAGCTAACAGGAAGGTTAAAAGAGAAAAGGAGAGACTTGCCTGGTGGTCCAGCGGTTGTGAATCCACCCACCAAGCAGGGACACAGAGCAGATCTCTGGTCTGGGGAGATACCACACATCGCAGGGCAACTAAGCCTGTCAGCCACTACTGAAGCCCCCATGCCCTACAGTGCATGCTCTACAAGAGAAGCCACGGCAACCTGAACCCTAGTACTAAAATGAAGAGTAGCCCCTGCTCTCCACAATTAGGGGAAAGTCCATGAGCAGCAACAAAGAGCCAGTGCAGCCAAAGGTGGGGGGTGGGGGGTGTGGGAGGCAAAAGGAGTAAAATTATGTATATCCAAATAAGTTGTTAGGGAATAAATAAAACAAAAGTTGTAAAATATGATGTCAAATAAATGAATGTGTGTGTGTGGGATAGGGGGATGCAGAGTTTTTAAAATGGACTTGAATTTAAGATTGTTGTTGATGTTCAGTCACTAAGTAATGTCTGACCTCATTGTGGCCTCATGGACTGCACCATTGTAGGCTTCCCTATCCTTCACTGTTTCCCGGAGTTTGCTCAAACTCGTGTCCATTGTGTCGGTGATGCCATTTAATCATTTCACCCTCTGTCACCCCTTTCTCTTCCTGCCCTCAATCTTTCCCAGCATCAGAATCTTTTCCAATGAGTCACCTCTTCGCATGAGGTGGCCTAAGTATTCGAGTTTCAGCTTTAGCATCAGTCCTTCCAAAGAACAGCCAGGACTAATCTCCTTTACAATGGACTAGTTGGATCTCTGTGCAGTCCATGGGACTCTCAAGAGTCTTCTCCAACACCACAGTTCAAAGCATCAATTCTTCAGCGCTCAGCTTTCTTCACAGTCCTACTCTCACATCCATACATGACCACTGGAAAAGCCATAGCCTTGACTAGACGGACATTTGTTGCCAAAGTAGTGTCTCTGCTTTTGAATATGCTATCTAGGTTGGTCATAACTTTTCTTCCAAGGAGTAAGCATCTTTTAATTTCATAGCTGCAATCACCATCTACAGTGATTTTGGAGCCAAAAAATAAAGTCTGACACGGTGTCCACTGTTTTCCCATTTATTTCCCATGAAGTGATGGAGCCAGATGCCATGATCTTCCTTTTCTGAATGTTGAGCTTTAAGCCAACTTTTTTTACTCTCTTCTTTCACTTTCAGCAAGAGGCTTTTGAGTTCCTCTTCACTTTCTGCCCAAGGTGGTGTCATCTACATATCTGAGGTTATTGATATTTCTCCCAGCAGTCTTGATTCCAGCTTGTACTTCTTCCAGCCCAGAGTTTCCCATGATGTACTCTGCATAGAAGTTAAATAAGCAGGGTGACAATATACAGCCTTGCCATACTCCTTTTCTTATTTGGAACCAGTCTGTTGTTCCATGTCCAGTTCTAACTTTTGCTCCCTGACCTGCATATAGGTTTCTCAAGAGGCAGGTCAGGTGGTCTGGTATTCCCATCCCTTTCAGAATTTCCCACAGTTTATTGTGATCCACACAGTCAGAGGCTTTGGCATACTCAAAAAGCAGAAATAGATGTTTTTCTGGAACTCTTGCTTTTTCCATGATCCAGCGGATGTTGACAATTTGATCTCTGGTTCCTCTGCCTTTTCTAAAACCAGCTTGAACATATGGAAGTTCATGGTTCACGTATTGCTGAAGCCTGGCTTGGAGAATTTTGAGCATTACTTTAATAGCATGTGAGATGAGTACAATTGTGTGGTAGTTTTAGCATTCTTTGGCATTGCCATTCTTTGGGATTCGAATGAAAACCAACCTTTTGCAGTCCTGTGGCCACTGCTGAGTTTTCCAAATTTGCTGGCATATTGAGTGCAGCACTTCACAGCATCATCTTTCAGGATTTGAAATAGCTCTCCTGGAATTCCATCACTTCCACTAGCTCTGTTTATACTGATGCTTCCTAAGGCCCACTTGACTTCACATTTCAGGATGTCTGGTTCTAGGTGAGTGATCACATCATTGTGATTGTCTGGGTCGTGAAGATCTTTTTTGTACAGTTCATCTGTGTATTCTTGCCACCTCTTCTTAATATCTCCTGCTTCTGTTAGGTCCAGACCATTTCTGTCCTTTATCGAGCCCATCTCTGCAGGAAATGTTTCCTTGGTATCTGTAATTTTCTTGAAGGTATCTCTAGTCTTTCCCATTCTGTTATTTTTTTCTATTTCTTTGCACTGATCACTGCGGAATGCTTCCTTATCTTTCCTTGCTATTCTTTGGAACTCTGCATTCAGATGCCTATATCTTTCCTTTTCTCCTTTGCTTTTTGCTTTTCTTCTTTTCACGTCTATTTGTAGGCCTCCCCTGGCAGCCATTTTGCTTTTTCGCATTTCTTTTCCATGGGGATGGTCTTGATCTCTGTCTTCTATACAATGTCACAAATCTCATTCCATAGTTTATCAGGCACTCTATCTATCAGATCTAGTCCCTTAAATCTATTTCTCACTTCCACTCTATAATCATAAGAGGTTTGATTTAGGTCATACCTGAATGGTCTAGTGGTTTTCCCTACTTTCTTCAATTTAACTCTGAATTTGGCAAGGAGTTCATGATCTGAGCTACAGTTTTCTCCTGGTCTTGTTTTTGCTGACTGTACAGAGCTTCTCCACCTTTGGCTGCAAAGACTATGTTCCCATATTTTAATTTTTTTTAAAGTAGATAAATTAAGATTTTAGTTGGAGTTTCAATATCAAACTCTCAAAAATTAATAGAAAGAATATACAGAGAAGGAAATGGGTATAGTAGACCTGAAAGGCACTGTGAACCAATTCAACATAGTTGAAATTTATACAGTTTTCACCCACAGTTTTCATACTAGTATAAAAATCTATTCAAGTCCCTATAGACTGTAAACTAGGAGACCCTGAATTGTTTCTAGGGACACAAAGCAAGGTGAAAATTTTCATGGTCTAAAAGGTATTGAAATCATACAGAGTCTGTTCTCTTATTACTGTGAAATTATGTTAGAAGTCAACATTAAAAGATACTTGAAAATATCTTTAAAATATATTTTCAAGTGCAATGTGACATTTACCAAGAGAGATATTCGACTTAGCCATCAAAAGCCTCAATAAGTTAGATTGAAAAAAGCACCAAGGGTGATTGCAATGAAGAAAGCATTTAAATGAGAAATTAGAATCAAAATGAGAAATTAATATTAAAGATACTTTAAATAAAACCCCTTGTATTTAGAAATTAAATGTCTGCTTTTAAATGATGGGTGTATCTAAGAGGTCATAACAAGGAAAATTAAAAGTTATTTGTAATAGAATAAAAAGGAAAAGAGAATTGGCCAGAATTTGTTCCATGCAACTGAAGCTGCTCAGTGCAGTTACGTACTATATGGGGTCTTGAATAAGGTATGAAAATAAATAATGGACAGTATCATAAAATTTTGTGAAATTTGAACAAAATCTGTACTTCAGTTAAGAATACTGTATCATTTGTTAATTTCCTATTTTTCTAAACAGCAAAGTATTTCTTTATATTCTCAAAATTAGAATTTTCAAGCCTCATTTAAGTTTTTCTAAATCACTAAGATAATAAATTTTCTAGAATGTTAACAGTAATGATAGATGTCAAAGTACATGGAACTATAAAGCTCTGAAAGAATATAAATTAGAAATCTAACATTCCATACATACTAAGTCGATCAAGTGGAATCAAAATGTCATAAATTTTTTAGCTAGGCAAAATTTATAAATTTTCTAAAATATATATATTATACATGCTATATATATGAATATATGTATGTATATAAAAGCTTTCCTACTATGCTTGATAAAGTCTCGAGAAAACAACAACATCAAAAAGAGAGAAATTGGAAAACAAACTAAATGAAATGGGAACACTGAATATGAAATAGAAAAAGTCAAACAAACTAGATAAAAGTAAAAGATTATCTAGTCCACTTGTTTTTAAACATGCTTGCTTATTGGAAACACATCTGGTGTTTTGTAGAAGAGTAGCAGTAACCTGGATATCTGTATTTTTCAAAATATTTCAAGATAATCCTGATATGCATCTAGACTTCAAAAAATGATTATAAGTTTTTCTATTAAATGGTAGTTTTAGTGAAATAGAATTGTATTATGTTCTGTTAACCAATCATCATATAATGAGATTAAGTGAGTAATAGTTACATAATCACAATAGTAAAGGTGTTAATCAGTTTTCACAATCAATAGCCAGACCAAAACAAAAAAAAGGAAGATAATTACAATTGCAAGGCATAATGGAAACATGATTAATCTAACAACACAAAATAATTACATACAGTTTGGGGAATGAAATCGAGTGATGTGATATGTGGAAGTGCATACATGCACATATTTGCATCTGCCCAGCCAATCTGTCTTTTATTTGGTGCATTTAATCCATTTGCAGTTAAGATGATTATCAATACGTATAATCCCACTACCATTTTCTTAATTGCTTTGGGTTTATTTTGTGTAGTCTTTTCCTTCTCTTGTGTTTCCTGCCTAGAGAAGTTCCTTCAGTACTTGTTGTAAAGCTGGTTGGGTGGTGTTGAATTCTCTTAAGTTTTGCTTGTCTGGAAAGATTTTAATTTCTCCACCAAACCTAAATAGGAGTCTTGCCAGGTAGAGAGAATAGTCTTAGTTGTAGTTTTTCCTTTTCTTCACTTTAAATATATCATGCCATTTTCTTCTGGCTTGTAGAGTTTCTGTTGGAAATCATATTTACTTTTCAGGCTATAATAAATGAAATGGTTTATAATTTTGCTTTAAACTATTTGCTACTAGTATTTAAAAACATAGTTTGTTTTTAAACTTTTATCCTAAAACCTTGCTAAATCTGTTTCAGTGTTGTATGGATTGTTAGCATTTTCTATATACTCAATCATTTCATCTACTAATAATCTATTAATAAATAGTGGCTTACTAATAGTGAGCACCAAAGAAGTGATGCTTTTTTTTTTTTTTGCAATGAATCAGTTTTATTCCTTGACTTCTATGGTGTTTTCTAATTTTTTTCCCTTTTTAAAAATTTTATTATTATTATTTTTATTTTTTAAATACTTTCTTCTACGTTACAGAAGTGATGCTTTTGAACTGTGGTGTTGGAAAAGACTCTTGAGAGTCCCTTGGACTGCACGGAGATCCAACCAGTCCATCCTAAAAGAAATCAATCCTGAATATTCATTGGAAAGACTGATGCTGAATCTGAAACTCCAATACTTTGGCCACCTGACACAAAGAACGGAATCATTTGAAAAGACCCTGATGCTGGGAAAGATTGAAGGCAGAGGAGAAGGGGACGACAGAGGATGAGATGGTTGAATGACATCACTGACTCAATGGACATGAGTTCAAGTAAACTTTGGGAGTTGGTGATGGACAGGGAGGCCTGGCATGCTGCAGTCATTGGGGTCGCAAAGAATTGGACATGACTGAGCAACTGAACTGAAATACTGGTTTAATTGTCGCTTTCCAACCCGAATATCTTTTGTTTATTTCATTTTTAATAGTGCACTTTCCATTCACTCAGTGAACGACACCTTGATTGCTTCCAGGTTTTTGCAGTTATAACTAAAGCAGCTATAAATGACCATGCACCAGTTTTTGTGTGGATATACATTTTTAGTTCATGTGGGTATGCTTAGTTTTGTAAGAAGCTGCTTGTCTTCCTAAGTGGCTGTACCATTTTGAATTCCCACCAGCAATGAATGAGAATTCCTGTTATTATACATCCATGCCAACATTTACTGCTGTCAACGTTTTGGATTTTCTCCATCTCATTAGGTGTGCAATGACACCTCATTGTTGTTTTAATTTTCAGTTCTGCAGTGATTATGATATCATTTTATCCCCAAAGAGAGTGAAAATGAAGTTGCTCAGTCATGCCAGACTCTTTACGACCCCCATGGACTGTAGGCTACAACGTTCCTCTGTCCATGGGATTTTCCAGGCAAAAGCACTGGTGTGGGTGGCCATTTCTTTCTCCAGAGGGTCTTCCCAACCCAGGGATCAAACCTGGGTCTCCCGCACTGTAGGCAGATGCTTTACCATCTGAGCCACCCAAATCCAATGTCATCTGGATTTTCTCTTCTGTTGTCCTTTAGGAGTTTTAGAATTTTGCATTTTCTATATAGTTTTTATATAGAATATCCTAAATGCTCCACTAAAAAACTATTAGAACTTATCAATGAATTTAGTAAAGTTGTAGGATACAAAGTCAACTTATAAAAGTTTCATTTGTATACACTAACAATGAACTATTTGAAAAAGAAAACAATCATGCTTGCAATAGAAAAACAGTAAAATAATTAGGAATAGATCTCTCCAAGGGTGTGAATATTTCTACATTGAAAACCCCAAAACTGTGGTAAAATAAATTGAAGGAGACAAACAAACGGGAAAGCTATCCTTGTTCATGGACCAGAAAAACTGATATAGTTAAAATGTCCATACTACACAATGCCTTCACAGATTCTTTTCAATGCATTGAAATATTCCAGTCACATTTTCCATGGAAACAGAAAAAAGCCCTCAGATTTGGATAAAACAAATAAAAAACAAAAGACACAACATTGTGAAACAATTATTAACCAATTAAAAAATAAGTTTAAAGAAAGATAATATCAGGAAAAAAAGGATGCTGACTACCCATAGCACTCCTGAGGGGGAGAAAAAGACAAATAATTGTGGCAAGTCAATTCAATGGAGGAAACAATAGCCCGTTTTCACGAACCGTGCTGGGAAAACTAGATAGCCACAGACAAAAGAAGAGAAGCCCCTACTTTTCGCTATATATAAAAGTTTGGTCACAATGGATCAAAAATGTAAAATATAAGAGTTAACCTATAAAAATCTTACAAGAAAGCAGTTATAAATCTGTTATTGAGTCCTAGCTCACTCTGCTTGCTGCACAACAAGCCAATAAATCTAAGAAGTTTGTTGAGGCGAGGAATAACAACTTTCATCAAAAAGCCAGAAGACTGAGGAGATGGCAGACTAATATCTCAGAAGAATCATTTTATTTGGGATCTGGATGCCACGTTCTTTCATAAAACGGAGCAGGGGAGGAGCTGTGGAAGTAAAGAATAAAGGCCATTTTCCTTGCAACTGTCTCCTGGAATGGTCAGCCTCCAGGAAGGGATGGTGTTCAGGCAGAGGGGCAGGGTCCCTTGAGACAGGCCATTATGTGTAACAGTATCCTTTTAGTAAACAAAAGCAATAGGAAGCAAAGCAAAAAATTAGGTATGATACCAAAGCACAAACAACACAACATAAAATTAGATAAATTTGACTTTATTAAAAGTGAAAACTTTTCTACTTAAAAGCACATTATCAAGAAAGTGAAGAGACAGTCCCTTGAATAGGAGAAAATATTTTCAAATTACCTATCTGCTAAAGGTCTAGTATCTAGAATGTATTAATAACCATTATGATTTAACAACTAAAACAAATAGTTCAGTTAAAAACTATACGATTCCATTTGTGGGGCATTTTGGAAAAGGTAAAATGTAACCATAGAAAACAGATGAAAGGCTCCCAGGATTAGTGGAAATAGTTGATTAGGAAGGGGAACCTGGGTGTGTTTTGGTAAGATGATGGAACTGAATATCATAACTGCTAGGTCACTTCAGTTGTGTGCGACTCTTTGTGATCCTACGGGCCATAGCCCACCAGGCTCCTCTGCCCATGGGATTCTCCAGGCAAGAATACTGTAGCAGGCTGCTGTGCCCTCCTCCAGGAGATCTTCCCGACCCAGGAATCAAACCTGGTCTCTTACATCTCCTGCACGGGCCGGCAGGTTCTTGACCACTAGTGCCACCTGGGAAGCCCCTCACACAGCTGAGGTGCACATCAAAGGAATGATTTCAGTGAGCCCAGACTTTCGCATCTTCCCTTACAAAGAAAAGAACTAAATTCCTTACCTCAAGGTACCTGTTTTCTTTTGTTTTGTTTTTTAATCAACAGTAATCTTTGAGGTTCCTGACCACCTACCCTACATTGCAAAACTTCTATATACCCTGTCTCCTCCACTCTCTTCCTTGGAGGAGTTTCTCAGAACTACCTGGAAACCTGCCTCCTGGGTTGCAGTCCTCATTTTGTCTCAAATAAAGCTTAACTCCAAACGTCGTACAAATATTTTTCAACATTTAAAGGCAATAAAAGTATAGTTTAGTTGAAAATGGTATATTACCTTTGCATATTGCTATTGGATTTTATTCAATTTTTGGAAATGATGGATTATCTTATAATTTATAAGATGTATATTTAAAAATTTTTGTGCATAAAAAACATATTCAACCTGACTGCCAACCAGTTGCTCACATATGCAGTAAACAAATTTCAGAATCTGTTTTTACAGTGTACATTAAGGACACAAAACATAGCAGATGTTTATTAATGCTTAATTTCATAACAATTTTATTTATACTGTCAGTTACACAGATGTAAATATTCAAAAAGAATCCACTAGTTTACTAGAACACAGTATGCCATGTAGCAGTATATTATACAAAGATTCGTATAAACCTTACCATTCAACATTCAGAACATTCAAAAATTTTTGGGCTCCAAAATCACTGCAGATGGTGACTGCAGTCATGAAATTAAAAGATGCTTGCTCTTTGGAAGAAAAGTTATGACCAACCTAGACAACATATTAAAAAGCAAAGACATTAATTTGCCAACAAAGGTCTGTCTCGTCAAAGCTCTGGTTTCCCCACTAGTCATGTATGGGATGTGAGAGTTGGACTATAAAGAAAGCTGAGCACCAAAGAAGTGGTGCTTTTGAACTATGATGTTGGAGAAGACCCTTGAGAGTCCCTTGGACTGCAAGGAGATCCAACCAGTCCATCCTAAAGGAAATCAGTCCTGAATATTCATTGGAAGGGCTGATGCTGAAGCTGAAACTCCAATACTTTGGCCACCTGATGCGAAGATCTGATTCCTTGGAAAAATCCTGATCCTGGGAAAGATAGAAGGCAGGACGAGATGGGGACAAAGGAGGATGAGGTGGTTGGATGGCATCACTGACTCAATAGACATAAGTTTGAGCAAGCTCTGGGAGTTAGTGATGGACAGGGAGGCCTGGTGTCCATGGGGTTGCAGAGTTGGATATGACTGAGCGAATGAACTGAACTAACATTTATATATTGCCCTTGATATCAAAGGAACACACTTGTTATATAACATTTAATAAAAAGTAGGGCATAGAGTATTCACAAAAATCATTTGTGAAAATATGCTTAAGTGACAAAATATTCTGTAGTTATTAACTATTTTGTTTAGGGGGCATAATTAGTGATCACAGACAGAGAGCCTGATGGACTATGGATGGAGGTTCATGACATGGAGGTTCATGACATTGTACAGGAGACAGGGATCAAGACCATCCCCCCCAAAAGAAATGCAAACAAGCAAAATGGCTGTCTGAGGAGGCCTTACAAATAGCTATGAAAAGAAGGGAACTGAAAAGCAAAGGAGAAAAGAAAAGGTATAAGCATCTGAATGCAGACTTCCAAATAGTAGCAAGGAGAGATAAGAAAGTCTTCCTCAGTGATCAATGCAAAGAAATAGAGAGGAAAAATAGAATGGGAAAGACTAGAGATCTCTTCAAGAAAATTAGAGATACCAAGGGAACATTTCATGAAAAGATGGGCTCGATAAAGGACAGAAATGGTAGGGACCTAACAAAAGCAGAAGACATTAAGAAGAGGTTGCAAGAATACACAGAAGAACTTTACAAAAAGATGTTCATGACCAAGATAATCACGATGGTGTGATCACTAACCTAGAGCCAGACATCCTGGAATGTGAACTCCAGTGGGCCTTAGAAAGCATCAGTACGAACAGAGCTAGTGGAGGTGATGGAATTCCAGTTGAGCTATTTCAAATCCTGAAAGATGATGCTGTGAAAGTGCTGCACTCAATAAGCCAGCAAATTTGGAAATCTCAGCAGTGGCCATAGGACCAGAAAAGGTCTGTTTTCATTCCAATCCCAAAGACACAATTGCATTGATCTCACATGCTAATAAAGCAATGCTCAAAATTCTCCAAGCCAGGCTTCAGCAATATGTGAACCGTGAACTTCCTGATGTTCAAGCTGGTTTTAGAAAAGGCAGAGAAACCAAGATTAAATTGCCAACATCTGCTGGATCATGGAAAAAGCAAGAGAGTTCCAGAAAAGCATCTATTTCTGCTTTATTGACTATGCCAAAACTTTGACTGTGTGGATCACAATAAACTGTGGGAAATTCTGAAAGAGATGGGAATACCAGACCACTTGACCTGCCTCTTGAGAAACTTATATGCATGTCTGGAAGCAACAGTTAGAACTGGACATGGAACAACAGACTGGTTCCAAATAGGAAAAGGAGTACGGCAAGGCTGTATATTGTCACCCTGCTTATTTAACTTCTATGCAGAGTATATCATGGGAAACTCTGGGCTGGCAGAAGTACAAACTGGAATCAAGATTGCTGGGAGAAATATTATAACCTCAGATACTTTGATGACACCACCTTTATGGCAGAAAGTGAAGAACTCAAAAACCTCTTGATGCAAGTGAAAAAGGAGAGTGAAAAAGTTGGCTTAAAGCTCAACATTCAGAAAACGAAGATCATGGCATCTGGTCCCATCACTTCATGGCAAATAGATGGGGAAACCGTGGAAAACAGTGTCAGACTTTATTTTGGGGGCTCCAAAATCACTGTAGATGGTGACTGCAGCCATGAAATTAGAAGACGCTTACTCCTTGGAAGGAAAGTTATGATCAAACTAGACAGCATATTCAAAAGCAGAGACATTACTTTGTCAACAAAGGTCCATCCAGTCAAGACTATGGTTTTCCAGTAGTCATGTATGGATGTGAGGGTTGGAGTATAAAGAAAGGTGAGCGCCTAAGAATTGATGCTTTTGAACTGTGGTGTTGGAGAAGACTATTGAGAGTCCCTTGGACTGCAAGGAGATCCAACCAGTCCATCCTAAAGGAGATCAATCCTGGGTGTTCATTTGAAGGACTGATGGTTGAAGCTGAAACTCCAATACTTTGGCCACCTGATGGCAACGAGCTGACTCATCTGAAAAGACCCAGATGCTGGGAAAGATTGAGGCCAGGAGGAGAAGGGGACGACAGAGGATGAAATGGTTGGATGGCATCTCAATGGACATGGGTTTGTTTGGACTCCAGGTGTTGGTGATGGACAGGGAGGCCTGGCGTGCTGCGGTTCATGGGGTTGCAAAGAGTTGGACACGACTGTGCAACTGAACTGAACTGAACAGAAAATGATACTTTGTTAGTTTGTCTTTTAAAATCAGCAGACATTTTAAAAACACTGACCATAATTATTCAAATGCTAAATTAGTGGAAACCAAACATTAAAATAATGTTAGTTTTGTTTGATTTTTAAACACTTTTGAGGCACACTAGGAAAACAACGGGATAAGAAAAATCAAAGGAAAAGGAGTCATATTTCAACCACTTAAGGAAGCATGTGTAAACTAAAAATAATGGATAGGAAAAATGAGGTAATGTTTTAATAAACATTACTTTCACAGATAACTGAAAAATTTGAAATATACTTCATGTTAATAATAGTTAAATGGCTAGGTGAATTACGGTTCTTCCATGAACTGGTTTATTCTATAACCAGCTAAAATTATGTTAAAACTATATTATAAATAATTACAAATATATGTATGTAAAATGTAAATATATTTCACATAGATTATGACTGTAGTCTATATGAAATATAGTTTTGAATATGTAAGTTCAGTTTAATCATTCAGTCGTGTCTGACTCTTTGTGATCCCATGGACTGCAGCATACCAGGCTTCCCTGTCCATCATATCTTTTGCTTTTTCATACTGTTTCTGGGGTTCTCAAGGCAATAATACTGAAGTTGTTTGCCATTCCCTTCTCTAGTATTTCATCAGAACTCTCCACCATGACCTATCCATCTTGGGTGGCCATACATGGCATGGCTCATGGTTTCACTGAGTTAGATGTGTAAAAATAGGTGTAAAAATCAAAGAAAAATGGTGAACCACAGTGGCAAATGGAATATGTGTAACTTCTTTATGCATTTCATTATCTATGAACATTTATCTATCTCAGATGATATAATGGATACTTAGGAAGTAATATTTAGAGAATGCTGAGCCTGCTATTGACTGGGAAATGAACAGAAAATAAAAAGTACATATGAGAAATGCTTTTTGAAAAGAGTATGGCTTTTAAAAATGCTTTTGACAAGACTACTGGCTAAATTACAGTACATCTTTGTATAAAAAACAACAGAAAGATGATAAAAATGCCTGCAGAAGTGTACAGTTGTTTTTTTTGTTATTGTTGTTTTTTAAAGAATTTTTTTGAGAGTTTCGTTTCTTACAGGAAAATATACATGTTTCATTGCCATTCTCCCAAACCATCCCACCCTTTCCCTCTCCCTCAGAGTCCAAAAGTCCACTCTATACCTCTGTGTCTCTTTGTTGTCTCACATATAGGGTCATCATTACTGTCTTCTAAATTCCATATATATGTGTCAGTATACTGTATTGGTGTTTTTCTTTCTGGCTTACTTCACTCTGTATAATCGGTTCCAATTTCATCCATCTCATTAGAACTGAGTCAAATTTATTCTTTTTAAGGGCTGAGTAGTATTCCATAGTGTATATGTACCACAGCTTTCTTATCCATTCATCTGCTGATGGACATCTAGGTTGCTTCCATGTCCTGGCTATTATAAACAGCGCTGCAATGAACACTGGGGTACATGTGTCTCTTTCAATTCTGGTTTCCTCAGTGTGTATGCCCAGCAGTGGGATTGCTGGGTCATAAGGCAGTTCTATTTGCAATTTTTTAAGGAATCTCCACACTGTTTTCCATAATGGCTGTACTATGATTCAAGTAGAGGATGTGGGGTGGGAGGTGGGAGGGGGCTTCGGCATTGGGAGATTGTGTTCACCTATGGCTGATTCGTGTCAATGTATGGCAAAACAAATACAGTATTGTAATTAAAAAAAAGTATACAAAAAAAAAAAGTAAAACCTAAAAAAAAAAAAAGTCCAATGTTTACACAGTTGATCAGCCTTATTCATGGATTCTGTATTAAGAATTCCCTTGCTATTTATAATCCTAAAACCAGTCCTTGTAAGGATAGGTTATCCTGGATCCTTTGTAGACATTTGTACATACAAAGTGGTGGAAAACTTCAGTCACCTTATTGTATGTATTCTACTGAAGTCACACAAGGTAATGATCTGCCTTCTTGCAGGTCATACTGCAAACAACTGTCTTTTATGGTGTGTTTAGTGCCATATTTTTTTACCTTTTGTTTTTGTTGATGATTTTGCTGTTTCAAATGGAACCTGAGCATTGCTGAAATGTATTTAGTGTGAAGGCTGTGTGTGTCCTATGAAGAAAATAAATTTTGTCCAGGCATGAAAAAAAAAAAAAGAATTTTTTTGAGAGTTATATTTATTTGGCAGGAATTTTTAGGACTTCAAGCCTGAGGAGACAGTGTCTCAAATAACCCTGAGAGAACTGCTCTGAGGAGGCAAGGTAGGAGGAAGCCAGGTTATATAGAAGTTTTGCAACCAAGGGCAGGTGGTCTGAATGACAAAAGATTATTGTTAATTAAAAAAACCCATATATACCAAGTTAAGGAATTTAGTGTTTGTCTATGTATGGGAAGATGCAAGAGTCTGGGCTCACTGAAATCATTCCTTTGATATGCAGCTCAGTTATCTGCAGCCACTATCCTGTGTTTTCATACCTTGAGTTTTCTCAGGGCTCATCAGCTCACCATCCTTGGTGGCTGCAATTGCTAATGACTAGAGTTGTACAATTTTAGCATGGACATATATGTCTACATTTCTTTGCTAAGTGAGAAAGGTACATTCTGGAATAGTAGGTGGAATACAGTCCAAATTAAAAAAATTATTTACCTGCACACAAATACACCATAGAAAACATAGCAACCTTTTGTAAGATATTAGCAGTTAATATCTCCACTTTATAAGAAATAAGTAATTTTATACAGCGTTTATTTCTAATACATTGTCTGATGTCGAATGAGGGAGAATTTTCAAGAATGAGAGCTGTTTGGCTGTGTGAAATATTTCTCATGTGTCATGTAGAATGAATATAGACCATTGAATTCGGCAGAGTAGATGTGACTGTAACGTGCATGCAACATGAAGGGAAAATGATTGGTATGAGATTAAAAAAATAGAAAAGTATCACAACCTGAATATATACAGAGCTCTTTCAAGTGTTTTTCTGTGATGGAAACAGGAAGAAGAAGGAGAAGGAACAGAGGAGGAGGAAAAGGAGACAAGAAAGAGGAGGAGGAGAAGCAAGAGGAGGAAAAGAAGGGATACAGAGGAGAAGCAGTGGGGAAATATATGGATGCCAGAGGCTTTTGTGTGCTTGTTTCCCTCCCTCCCTCCCTCTGAAACTTTCCTTTCCTTCCTCTCTTCCTTCTCTCTCCTTTCTCCCTCCCTTCCTTCTGATAGAACAAGTAACAGAAAGACTGTGGGTAGAGATGAGCCTGTGGAAATTAAAACTTTGTGATAGAGCAGACAAAGGGAAGAATATACACAGCCATGCCCCAAAGTAGATAAGAGGAATAAGAACTGCATCATTATGTCAAGGCGTGCAACAAACCAGGAAAGTATACCTAGCGATTATCCATAATTTGTCTTTTTCCAAATACCTATCTAGAGTAAGAATGAATTAAGAAGGTGAGCTGATTTATTTTTCAGACTCTGAGTGAGAAATGTTGAGAAAACAGCAGTTTTGCTTCCATTTCCAAAGTCATATCTTTTTTGACACAAAACCTGAGATACCTGGTCCCGGATCTGTTTAGTTTTGATCCCATAAATGATGGGATTCAGCATAGTAGGAGCCAGAATGCAAACATTGGCCAGTAAGATATGGACATGGGGTAAGATATGATGTGCAAATCGAGGAGTGAAAGCTGAGAAGATCCCAGGTCCATAAAAGAGTATGATGACACAGACATGGGAGCCACATGTATTGAGAGTCTTGTGGCGAGCATCTCGAGAAGGGATGCGGAAGACAGCACGGAGAATAAGCATATATGACACAAATATTAGCACAACATCTAAGGTCACTGTTGACAATAGGACAAAAATCCATACCAGAAGTTTACTCGTATGTCATCACAAGAAAATTTGGCCACAGCGATGTGCTCACAAACAGTGGTTGGAAAAATGTTACTTTTACAAAATGTTAGCCTTTTCACAAGAAATATTATTGGGAAAATTGTACCATAACTTCTCAAAAAGATAGTCACACCAATTTTCCCTATCAGTGTATGTGTAAGAATAGTGGTGTATCTCAGTGGGTAGCATATGGCAATGTAGCGGTCAAATGCCATCACCAGCAAGATCCCTGACTCTGAGATGAAGGTGGAATGGATGAAGAAGAGTTGAGTGATGCAGCGATCCAGGGAGATCTCCCTTGCATTAAACCAGAAGATGGCCAAAGCCTGAGGGACTGTGCATGTGGAGAGGACAAGGTCTGCTCCGGACAGCATGCAGAGGAAGAGGTACATGGGTTCATGGAGGCTGTGCTTGGTGAGGATAATGAAGATGAGCAGGCTGTTTCCAAGCAGGGCGATGACATAGGAAATGAAGAAGGGGATGGAGATCCACACATGCTGGTCCTCAAGGCCAGGGATGCCCACAAAGTAGAAGACTGTATGACTAACAGCAGTATGGTTAAAGACAGTCATCCCTGGAGCAGATGACTAGGACCTCACCCCCTGTTAACAGACACAGTCAAAATTTCAGACTGTACACAGAGCTCACGGCATCTATCTGATTCTTTTCCACAGTGCGTAAGCCAGGAACAATATACGATGGGAAGATGAATAAGATATTATCTGTAAAATGAGGTAATAATCTCACCGAGAAAATGAATGTTTATATAGTTAAAGAAAATTATATGGTAAAGAAAGATAATAGTAGTACCAAGAAAAAAATACTATGGGAACCAGATGGAATGAATAATTCAGTCTGTTTGGCTATGGGATGTCATTGGATGGAGGTCAGTTAGGTGGGGAATGACATGAAGTCTTTTGGGAGTTTAAGGATAAGCTTCTGTCATAGAAATATTTAATGCATTTAAATATTTTTGAAAACATTAAATATTTTAAACAGTTTGCCACCTTGTATGATTGTGTGATCACATCTATATGCAATGGTAAAAGGTAGAAGCAAAAGTATTTTGACTATGATTACAAGTTAAGGAGCTTGGATGCTATCCTGGGAGGAGTTAACTATTATGAGTTTTTAAATTGGAGAACATTAGATATCATTCTGCTTACTTAACACCAGACAAAGGTCTTAATATTTTCAAATATCTGCTTTGGTTCCCCTAAACAGTTTAGTCTTGATGCTGTAATTTTCTTCCCTTCCCCAAAGTTTATACCATATCAGTAAATAACTTACTTAAGTGCTGTAAATAACTTACTCATGTGCTTCAAATGCAATCTTCATAGAATACAATGTGATGAATCAAGGAGGACTCTGAGAGTTGGGCATCAGGCAGCAGAGATTTTTATGCATTTGCCTGAAGACTCCAGGGAAGACTGTTGCCCCAAGGAACCCAGATTTAGAGCTGTATTTCTAACAACACCCTTTCCATTGTATCCACATGAGCAAAGTTATTATGGTTCTCTGTATCTGTCAAAACCAACCCCTCCTCCACAACTTTTCACCCTTGAATTGGGTATGTACATACATTATTTTCAATAAATGAGATATTTATGTCATTATGAAATGGAGCAGGATCATATGGTCCTTGCCCCCTCCCATGTCCTCTGCCTGCCTCTTGCCTGAGGGAAACCTTGATCAAAGAATAAATTTAATCAGAGAAATGCTAAAACAAAGAAAAACTGCCTAAGGAGACTAATAATAATGTAGTCATCAACCATAGTCAAGGACCTTCAGTTCTTTCTTAAGGGCTGTAGATAATCTGAGCCATATCCTGTGAGCTGTCTTATAGATACTAAAACCCGAGGTGGAGAAATTACACATAAATGAGCAGACTGTACCCAGGACATGAGCTTCCACAATTCTGAGAATTGACCACAAAGAAATTGGAACAAATGGACCCTGGAACTGAGGATTAACTGTACCTAAAACATTCAAGATGATGCTGGTCAGGCCATTGTGACTATGCTGTTTTTGCATGTAGCACCACACCCCCACACCCCCATCCCCAGCGCCTGCCTGTCTATAAATTCTCTCACCCCCTGCCTGTCAGTGGGGGAGTTGGCCTTTGGTCAGATATCTGCCACCCCCTCTCCCCCAGTTGCAGGCATGAAATAAAGCAACTTTCCTTTCCATCAACCTGGCCTGTTTACTGGCTTTTGAGCAGTGAGTAGCCAGAGTCCACACACCATACACTCCTTTTGGTAACAATTAACTTTAACTATTCCTGTCTTTTAATGAGAATTACTAAATATTAATCCTATCTTAATCATCACAAAAGAATATCAAATATTCAGATTACTTTAAGATCATTTATTCCTGAGTTCTTGTAATTTTGACAAAATTAATATGAAATATGTACCTTAGTTTCATATTATTTACTATTCTAGAAACTGAAATAATGAATTTTAATCATTAATGTGAGATAATTTAATGGCCTTATTAAAATTTTCATGTCTTTTATGTACTTAGTGTGTGAGTAAGTGAAGTTGCTCAGTCGTGTCCAACTCTTTGCAACCCCATGCACTGTAGCATGTCAGGCTTTCCTGTCCTTCACTATCTCCTGGAATTTGCTCAAACTCATGTCCTTTGAGTTGATGATGCCATCCAACCATCTTGTCCTCTCTTGCCCCCTTCTCCTGCCCTCAGTCTTTCCCAACATCAGGGTCTTTTCCAGTGTGTTGGATCTTCACATCAGGTGGCCAAAGTATTGAAGCTTCAGCTTCAGCACCAGTCTTTCAATGAATATTCAGAGTTGATTTCCTTCAGGATTGACTGCTTTGACCTCCTGCTGTCCAAGGGACTCTCTAGAGTCTTCTCCAGCACCACAGTTTGAAAGTATCAGTCCTTCGGCGATCAGCCTTATTTATGGTCAAAATTATTAAGACGCATAAAAGCTACATTAATAAATTATAAATTCCAGTTAAACTTTCATTTCGATTCAGCCACTATTAGCATTTGGCCACATTTCCCTACCTCTTTGTCTCCTCCCCCATACCCCTGCCCCCTCCTCTCCTGGCCCTGTCTCTCTCTCATCCTTAGTCTGATTTTTTTGAGTGCCATTTAGCAAAATATGCAGTGTCATGACCCTATATTTAGCTGTAACTTCTTAAGGATAATCTCTTACATATATAGCAGTGCAATGACCAAATCACATACAATACTATAATCCAAAATACAGAACATAGTCAAGATTCACCAATTATCCACAAGGTCTTCTTCAGAGTGATTATTATTTTTTTTATCAGATTTACATATCATATTAAATTGTCACATACTTAATTTCCTTCGCAAAGAAGGAGAGTCCAGTCAAGTGACATCCCAGGGACTGTCAATGTCCAGTCAAGTTTCAGAAACCTCCACCATGGGTAAGTCTTTGGTGGACATCACACCATCCAAAGGGCTTTGTATGTCACAGATCTCGGGGCTCCACTCCCAGATTTTCTCATTTTGTGGTGTGGAGTCCAAAGTTGCCTTTTCACATATTCCAGGTTGATATTAATGGTCTGGGTCTGGGATTCACACTTTGAAAAGGCTGAGTGTGTTTACTGAGGTTGCAGTGTGACAATCACTATGTTGATGGATACACAGGGATATAAAATCTTTGGCTTTCTAAGTGGATGTTTTTCCTGCACCATTTTGAAGGGACGGGACTGTCTCTCTCCTTACTGTTTCGTGTCCCATTTATAATTTTAAAGTCTATATTCTTTGCTAGGTCAACGTTGCAAAGTAACAAAAAAAAATGGAACAAAAAATTGCTACATTTCAGTATAGAGTATCAATTATAAGAAAGAAATAGAAAACAACACTTGTAATTTTATGTATAATTGACTTAAGTGTAAGCTTGGACATTTCAAACATGTTTTTCACATGCATGTTCTCAGGTCACTGGATGGGGCTAGTGACAGCTTGGGAGTAGTCTAGGTATTTGGCCTGATATCAATAGTAGCCCCACCCACAAATGAACCTAAGGGCTAAGTGGAGATTTCAAACACACCCATGGGGTAGCCACGGTAGCCACACCCTTTTGGAAAATTAGCTGTTTAGGTGATAATCACCAGATTGTTCTGATGCCTGGACTGATCCTCTGGTCAGTCCAATTACTGACCAATTATTCAAATCCAGTTACTCAAGAGTTAATCCAATTATCAATCAAAAGTTCTCCTCCCACCTGGGGTAGGTGACAATCTGTTCTTTTACACTAGATTAATCTGAAGAACTTGACCTTGGCTGTCTTCTCCCTGGCTTCTGCCCTTGAGGGACTCTAAGCCCACCCATCAGCTTGGAGTTCCAAGTGGCTATCATAATATCATCCTCCACACGCAGGGTGGCTGTGGTCTGTATGAGCAACATGAACAGGAGCATGGGAACCCACAGCATCCTCAAGAAGAAAAGATTCAACGTCAGGTCTTTTGGAGTGGGATCCTGCGTGACACTGCCAGGACTGGCACCCAGCCTCCCTGTGGTATGATGTGGCAGATGTGCAAGTACCTTCTCTGCAAAAACAGAATGCGCTACAGGAGCAAGTGGGTGTGACAGACCTTGGGAAGAAATGAGAGAATCAAACCTGGCCCTGAAAGATTTCAAGAGTGCAGGGATCCCTCCGATGTCATCTTCCCCTGTGCTGACAGAGTGTATAAAGTGGTGGTGAAAGATCTGTGTGCTAGAGAACAGAAGACCTGGCAGCCTGTGCACGTGATCAACATGGAAATAGAAGACAACCTGGAGGCAGCCGCACCTGGAGCTCTGATCATCTGTGAGCTCCGCCAGGGTCTCCAGCAGGAGGATGATATGCAAAGCAGTCTGCCTAAGCTGCTCCAGGCAGCGAAGAAGAAAACAGGCAAGAGCTTTCTGCACGCTATCTGCTTCTACTGAGGATCTTGGCTGGATTCAGTTCCTTTGCTGGTAATAACTTGTGCCTGGACTTTTGGGCTAGCTAGTATTTTCTGTGAGAAGAGTCTTCAAAGCCCTTTTAACTCAAAACCGTCAGCATGATTTTTTTCAGGCATAACCCACCCAGGGAAGGAAGAGAACATCATTGCATGGCACAGGAAACATGGACTACCAGCAGACATTTGAATGCTTTCAACTGGATATATGATGGTGTGGGTACTTAATCCGGAAGCTCACACGGCTCTGCAAGGAATTTAACACGAGGACTCCTTTTCTCGATGAACAAGCCAAGGCTGATCACGGAGTGCCAGACAAGTGAAGTGTTAGATATTCCAGCAATACTCCATTTATTTATAGTGATAAAATTTTCCTTTTGCTCTTTTGGAGTGGTATACAAAGATGAGTTCTTTTTTTTTTTTTTTTTTTTTTTTAGTGAGATAGGATTGTATTGAATGTTTGAACTTAGAAATATGTTTTTAGGTTGTATGTTCTTTCACTAATGCTGACTTCCATAGAAACTCAAGATAGATAGTTGGTGGCTTTTATTACTAAAATCCTGGCATGATCTGTTCAATTAAATAGTTCATTAAGTGAAATAAAATGAAATAAAACCTCTAATTTAAAGAAAATGTGTCCTCTCATTTGTGATAGCGGATGGATCTTACCAACTGAGCCCTTTGGTTTCTTATTGTTCAAGCTATATAAATTCCACAGTATATATTCCACCACATATAACACATATATTCCACCAGATATAATGGTCATCTGAGTTAAATCCACCAATTTCAGTCCATTTTAGTTCTTTGATTTCTAAAATATCGATGTTCATTGTTGCCATCTTCAGTTTGACCACTTCTAATTTACTGTGATTTGTGGACCAAACATTCTAGGTTCCTATGCAACATTGTTCTTTATAGCATCAGACTTTACTTCCATCACCAGTCACATCCACAGTCACTCGTTGTTTTCGCTTTGGCTCCCTCTCTTCACTCTTTTGGAGAAGAAAATGGCAACCCACTGAGAGAGTCATTTCCTAGGCAGGTTGATAAGAAGTCTAGGGGTCCCCAAGGAGAGAGGGGTCTGGAATTCTCAGAGGAGGAAGAAAGGACAAACTTATTTCTCTGCTTTCCTTAGGATTATATAACAACAATGTATTCTGCCTGAGGGCAGTTTCTGGATTAAACCTTCTCTTTACAAGGATTATATAACAGCAATGTATTATGTATTCTGCCTGAGGACAGTCTCTGGATTAAACCTTCTGGCTAATTCTGTTATCTTAAAATGTAAATTATGGGAGTAGGTGTGGTGAGGTCTTTACAGCCTCCAGACCTTCATTGGATTAGTTGGAGAATATATAAACTCATTGCTAAAATTAACAAGCGGGTACTCTTTCTGCCCCCTTCTGATGCCTATGTCAGAAGCTTTCTCTATCTCCTTTATACTTTAATAAAACTTTGTTACACAAGAGCTCTGAGCGATCCAGCCTCGTCTCTGGCCCCGGATTGAATTCTTCTCCGGGGGCCAAGAGTCCCGGCATTCAACAACAACCTTTCAACACTCCAGTTCTCTTGCCTAGAGAATCCTGTGGACAGAGAAGCCTGGTGTGCTGCTGTCCATAGCATCACACAGAGTCGGAAATGACTGAAGAGACAGCATGCATGCATGCGCTGGAGAAGGAAATGGCAACCCACTCCAGTATTCTTGCCTGGAGAGTCCAGGGACGGAACATGATGGGCTGCCATCTATGGGGTCACACAGAGTCAGACACGACTGAAGTGACTTAGCAGCAGCAGCAGCAGCACCTTCATTCTTTCTGAAGTTATTTCTCACTGATCTCCAGTAGCATATTGGGTACCTACTGACCTGGGGAGTTCATCTTTCATTGTCCTATTTTTTTGCCTTTTCATACTGACCTGGGGTGTTCATCTTTCATTGTCCTATCTTTTTGCCTTTTCATACTGTTCATGGGGTTCTCAAGGCAAGAATATTGAAGTGGTTTTCCATTCCCTTCTCCAGTGGACCATGTTTTGTCAGAGTTCTCCACCATGACCTGTCCATCTTGGGTGGCCCTATATGGCAGGGCTCATAGTTTCATTGAGTTAGCCAAGGCTGTGGTCCATATGATCAGTTTGATTAGTTTTCCACGACTGTGGTTTCCATTCTGTCTGCCCTTTGATGGAGAAGGATAAGAAGCTTATGGAAGCTTCCTGTTGAGAGAGACTGACTGTGGCAGAAACTGGGTCTTGTTCTGTTGGGTGAGGCCATGCTCAGTAAATCTTTAATCCAATTTTCTGTTGATGGGTGGGGCTGTTTTCCCTCCCTGTTGTTTGACCTGAGATCAAATATGTTGGAGGTAATGAAGATAATGGCAACCTCCTCCAAAAGGTCCCATGCACACACTGCCACACTCAGTGCTCCCGACTCTGCAAAGGGCCACAACTGATCCACACCTCCAGCAGAGACTCTTGGGACACTCACAGGCAAGTCAGGGTCAATCTCTGTAGGGTCACAGCTCCTTTCTCCTGGATCCTGGTGCACACAAGGCTTTTTTTGTGCCTGCCAAGAGTCTCTTCCTCCATCCTGTGTAAGTTCTGGGGGGCTCTATGTTGGGGT
>CAKJTW010000653.1:0-29238 GCA_917880005.1 Nanger dama
GCATTGGTTGGGGTTAGGGATAGGGTTAGGGTTGTGTTAGGGTTGGGGTTTGGGGTTTAGGGTTAGTGTTAGTATTATGGTTAGTGTTAGGGCTGGGTAGGGTTGGGGCTGGGGCTAGGGCTAGAGGTTAGGGTTATGGTTAGGGTTTATGGTTAAGATTAGGGTTAGGATTAGGGTTGGGGTTTAGGGTTAGTGTTGGGGTTGGGGTTAGGGGTTAGGGTCAGGTTTGGGTTGGGTTGGGGTTAGGGTTAGGGTTTAGATTTAGGGGTAGGGTTATGGTTATGGTTAGTGCTGGGGTTAGGTCTGGGGCTGGAGTTAGGGTTGGGGCTGGGCTGGGGTACAGTTAGGGTTAGGGTTGGGTTAGGGTATGGGGTTAGGATTAGGGTTA
This sequence comes from Nanger dama, assembly GCA_917880005.1. NCBI lineage: Eukaryota > Metazoa > Chordata > Mammalia > Artiodactyla > Bovidae > Nanger > Nanger dama. The sequence continues at coordinate 389 of CAKJTW010000653.1, forward strand.
GGGTTAAGATTGGGGTTAGTGTTTGTGTTGGGGTTGGGTTTGGGTTGGGGTTGGGGGTTAGAGTTGGGGTTAGGATTAAGGTTGGGTAGGGCTAGGACTAGGTATTGTCTGGGGCTATGGCTGTAGCTAGGTTTGGGGTTACGGTTGGGATTTGGGTTTAGGTTGGGGTTGGGAGTAGGGTTAGGGTTTGAGTTTAGGGTTAGTGTTAGGGGTTGGGTTGAAGTTGGGGTCAGGTTTCGGTTAAAATTGGGGTTGGGGTTAGTGTTCATGGTTAGGGTTAGGAGTTCTGGTTTGAGATAGGCTTTCAGAAGAGTTAGGGGTTAGTGTTAGGGTTGGTTGGGGTTAGGGTTGGGGTTGGGTTAATGCTGGGGCTGGGGCTAGGCCTGCGGTTGGGGTTGGTGTTAAGTTTGGGGGTAGGGTTGGGGTTGTGGTTGGGGTTGGGTTGGGGTTGGGTTGGGTTTAGAGTTTGGGGTTATGGTTATGGTTAGGTTTGGGGCTGGGGCTAGGGTTAGATCTGGGACTAGGGCTAGGGTTAGGGGCTGGGGCTAGTGCTGATTTGGGGTTGGGTTGGGTGAGTTTAGTTTTAACGTTGGGGTAGGAGTACGGTTGGGTTAGGTTTATGTTAGGGTTAGGGGTAGGGGTAGGGTTGGGTTGGGGTTAGGGTTAAGGGTAGGGGTAGGGGTGGGTTTTTTTTTGGGTTTAGACGAGTTAGTGTTGGGGTTGGGGTTGGGGTTAGGGTGGTTAGGGTTAGGGTTGGGGTTGGGGTTATGATTACAGTTAGAGTTAGGGTTAGGGTTAGGTTTAGGGTTAGGGTTAGGGTTAGGGTTTAGTGTTAGGTTTTGAGTTAGGGTTAGGGTTGGGGTTATGGTTAGTGTTAGTGTTAGGGTTGGGGTTTAGGGTCAGATTGAGGTTGGGGGTTCAGGGGTTTGGGAAAGGGTTAGGATTAGGGTTAAGGGTGGGGTTAGGGATTGAGGTTAGGGTTACGGTTGGGGTTAGAGTTGGGTTGGGGTTAGGGTTAGGGTTAATGCTAGGAGCTGGGGCTAGGCCTACAGTTGGGGTTAGTGTTAAGTTTGGGGTGGGATAGGGGTTGTGGTTAGCGTTGGTTTCGGTTAGGGGTTGGGGTTGGGGTTTAGAGTTTGGGGTTAGGGTTAGGGATAGTGCTGGGGTGACATCTGGGGCTGGGGCTGGGTGGAGGTCTGGTGCTGGAGCTAGGGGTTAGTGTTGGGGTTGGGTAAGTTTTGGGGTTAATGTTGGGGTTGGGGGTAGGGTTGGGTTGGGGTTAAGGTTAGGGTTGGGGGTAGGGGTATGGTTGGGTTAGGTTTAGGGTTGGGGTAGGGGTAGGGGTAGTTGGGTTATGTTTAGGTTTAGACAGAGTTAGTGTTAGTGTTGGGGTTAGTGTTAGGGTTAGTGTTGGGGATAGGGCTATGGTTACAGTTAGAGTTAGGGTTAGTGTTGGGGGTGGGATTAGGGGTTTGGTTAGTCTTGGGTTTGGGGTTATTGTTAGGGTTAGGGTTGGGTTGGGGTTGGGGTTAGGGTTAGGATTAGAAGTTAGGTTTGGGGTTAAGGTTGGGGTTGGGTTTGGGGTTAGGGTTGGGGTATAGGGTTAGTATTAGGGTTAGGGTTAGGGTTGGGGTTGGGTTTGGGTTAGGGGTTGGGGTTGGGGTTAGTGTTAGGGTTAGGGTTGGGGTTTGGGTTAGGATTGGGGTTTAGGGTTGGGGTTTGGGTTAGTGTTTAGGGTTAGCATTGGGGGTTGGGGTTAGGTTTAAGGTTGGGGTAGGGGCTAGGGCTAGGTATTGTCTGGGGCTATGGCTATGGCTAGGTTTAGGGTAACCATTGGGATTTGGGGTTAAGGTTGGGGTTAGGATTGGGGTTGGGGTTTTGGGTTTAGGGTTAATGTTGGGGGGTTGGGGTTAGGGGTTGGGTTTAGGGTTAGGTTAGGATTATGGTTGGGGTCAGGGGTTAGTGTTTAGGGTTAGGGTCAGCGTTGGGATTAGGCTTTAATGAGTGGGGTTAGGGGTTAGGGTTATTGTTAAGATTAGGGGTAGGTTAGGTAAGGGTGGGTTTAGCATTAGGGTTAGACGAGTTAGGGTTAGGGTTGGGGTTGCGTTAGGGGTTAGGGTTAGGGTTAGTGTTTATGGTTAGGGTTAGGGTTAGGGATTAGGGTTAGGGTTCCGGGTTAGGTTAGGGTTAGAAGTTAGGGGTTAGGGTTAGGGTTAGTGTTTAGGGTTAGGGTTATGGTTGGGATTAGGGTTTGGGATTGGGTTAGGGTTAGGGTTAGGGTTAGGGTTAGGTGTTAGGGGTAGGGGTAGGGTATGGGTTGGAGTTGGGGTTGGAATTAGGGTTGGAATTATGGGTTGGAATTAGGGTTAGGTTTAGGATTGGGTTAGGGGTTGGTGTTAGGCTTAGGGTTTAGGGTTGGGGTTATTGTTAAGTTAGGGGTATGGTTAGGGTTTAGGGTTAGGGTTAGGGATAGGATTAGTGTTAGTGTTGGGGTTAGTGTTAGGGTTGGGGTTAGGGTTAGAGTATAGGTTTGGGTTTGGGGTCAGGAGTTAGTGTTAGGGTTAGCGTGAAGAGTTGGGGTTAGGGGTTTGGTTAGGTTTAGGGGTAGGGGTTAGGGTAGGGATATGGTTTGGGGTTAGGGTTAGGGTTTGGGTTAGGGGTTGATTTGGGGTTAGGGGTTGGTTTTGGGGTTTGGGGTTTGGGGTTAGGGTTAGGGGTCAAGGTGGTTTTAGGCCCTAAGGATGGGGTTGGGCCTATGGCTGAGTGCTGGGGCTGAGCTGGGTTTAAAGTTGGGGTTAGGGTTTAAGGTTAGGTTTTAGAGTTGGGGTTGGGTTTCGGGTTAGTGTTGTGGTTATGGTTGGGGTTGGGGTTTGGGGTTGGAGTTAGTGTTAGCGTTAGCGTGAGGGTTAGGGGTTGGGGGTAGGGTTAGGGTTAGGGATAGGGGTAGATGTTGGGGTTAGGGTTAGGGTTAGTGTTGGGGCTAGGGTTTTAGTGTTGGGGTTGGGGTTATGGTTTAGGGGTAGGGCTTAGGGGTAGGGGTAGGGTTAGTGTTGGGTTTAGGGTTACGGTTAGCATTAGGGTTAGGTGTTGGGGTTAGGTTTAGGGTTAGGGTTTAGTGTTAGGGCTAGAGTTGGGGTTGTGTTAATGGTAGGGATAGGGGTAGGAGTTGGGGTTATGGTTAGGGTTAGCATTGGGGTGAGGTTGGGTTGGGGTTAGGGGTTAGGGATTACGGTATAGTTTTAGGGTTTATGGTTAGGGGTTAGTGTTAGGGTTGGTGTTGGGTTTTAGGGTTGGGTTAGTGGTTAGGGATAGGGTTAGGATTAGGGTTAGTGGTAGGAGTTAGGGTTAGGGGTTAGTGTTAGGGTTTGGGGTTATGGTCAGGGTTGGTTTGGGATTAGGAGTTGGGGTTAAGTTAGGGTTTAGGGTTAGCTTTGGGGTTTGGGTTGGGTTAGTGTTTGGGTTGGGGGTAGCTTTATGGTTACCGTTGGGGTTAGGGTTATTGATTAGGATTAGGGTTAGGGTTAGGTTAGGGATAGGGGTAAGTGTTGGGGGTTAGGGTTAGGGTTAGCTTTGGGGTTAGGGTTTAGTGTTAGGGTTAGGGTTAGTGTTTAGGAGTAGGGGTAGGGGTTAAGGCTAGGTTTGGGTTGGGGTTTACGGTTGTGGTTTGGAGTTCGGGGTAGGGGTAGGGGTAGGGAATGAGTTGAGGGTTAGGGTTGCGGTTAGTTTTATTGTTGTGTAAGGATTAAGGTTAGTGTTAATGTTTGGGTATGGGTTTAGTGTTAGGGTTTGGGGTTTAGTGATAGAGTTGAGGTTAAGGATGGGGTTAGGGTTAGTGTTGGGGTTAGGGTTGGGTTAGGAGTTAGGGTTAGGGTTATGGTTTAAGGTTTGGGGTTGAGGGTTTGGGTCAGGGTTGAGGTTTGGGTTTAGGGTAGGGGGTAGGGGTAGCGGCATGTGTTGGAGTTTGGGTTGGGATTAGGGTTACAGTTTGGGTTGGGGTTGGGGTTGGGTTTCAGGGTTTAGGATAGGGTTAGGGTTGGTGTTTAGGGTTGGGGTTACGGTTGGGGTTTAGGCTTAGGGTTAGCGTTAGTGTTAGTGTTAGGGTTAGGGTTAGGGTTTGGGGTAAGGTTAGGGTTTAGGCTTAGGGTTAGGGTTAGTGTTAGTGTTGGGAGTTTGGTCAGTGTTAGGGGTTTGGGTAAGGGTTAGCGTTAGGGGTTGAGGTATTAGGGTTAGTGGCCAATTGGGTAAGGATTAGCGTTAGGTTACAGTTAGGGGTACAGTTGGGGTTAGGGATGGGGTAGGGGTTGGGGTTAGGGTTGAGGTTAGGGATTGGGGTTTAGGGTAGGGTTGGTGTTAGGGTTAGGGATAGGTAGGTGTTGGGGTTGGGGTTGGGGTTAGCTTTGGGGTTGGGGTTTAGTGTTAGGGTTGGGGTTATGGTTTAGGGGTAGGGCTTAGGGGTAGGGGCAGGGTTAAGGTTAGGTTGGGGGTTACGGTTATGGTTGGAGGTTCGGGGTAGGGGTAGGGAATGGGTTGGGGTTAGGGTTACGGTTAGTTTTATTGTTGTGTAAGGTTGGGGTTAGTGTTGGTGTTTGGGGTTGGGGTTGGTGTTGGGGTTTAGGGTTTGGTGATGGGAGTTAGGGTAGGGATAAGGTTAGGGTTAGGGTTAGGGTTAGGGGTTGGGTTGGGGTTGGGGTTGGGGTTGGGGTTTAGGTTTGGGGTTAGGGTTAGGGTTCAGGGTTAGGGGTTAGGGTTAGGGGTAGGGGTAACGGTATGTGTTTGGGTTTGGATTAGGGTTAGGGTTAGGGGTTGGGTTGGGGTTGGGTTTCAGGGTTTATGATGGGGTTAGGGTTAGTGTTTAGGGTTAGGGTTACGGATAGGGTTTAGGCTTTGGGTTGGGGTTAGTGTTAGTGTTAGTGATAGGGTTAGGTTAGAGTTTAGGGGTTGGGGTTGGGGTTTAGGCTTAGGGTTGGGGTTAGTGTTGGGGTTAGTGTTGGTGTTAGGATTCAGTCAGTGTTAGGGTTGCGGTAGGGGTTAGCGTTAGGGTTAGGGTTAGGGTTAGAGTTATGGTTAGGGTTAGAGTTGGGTTACAGTTAGGGTGCGGTTAGGGGTTAGGGATGGGATTGGGGTTAGGGTTAGGGTTAGGGATTAGGGTTTAGGGATAGGGTTAGGGGTTAGTGTTAGGGTTGGGGTTATGGTTAGGGTTAGGGATAGGTTTGGGGTTGGGGTTAGACGAGTTAGGGTTAGGGTTAGGATTAGGGTTATGGTTAGGGTTGTGTTGGTGTTAGGGATAGGGATAGGTTTAGGGTTAGGGGGTAAATTTAGGGGTTGAGGTTAGCCGAGTTAGGGTTAGGGGTTAAGGTTGGGGTTGGGTTTGGGGTTCAGGGTTTTGTTGGGGTTGGGGTTGGGGTTGGGGTTAAGGAGAGGTTGGGGCTAGGGCTGGGGCGAGGGTTGAGTGTGGGGTTAGGGTTCAGGGGTTAGGGTTGGGGTTAGGTTTAGGGTTAACTAGGGTTAGGGTTAGGGGTTGGGGTTTGGGGTAGGGTTAGTGTTACTGTTAGGGTTAGTGTTAGGGTTTGGGGTTAGGGTTGGGGTTAGGGGTTGGGATAGGGTTAGTGTTACTGTTAGGGTTAGTGTTGGGGTTGGGGTTGGGGTCAGGGGTTAGTGTTAGGGTTAGCATTAGATTTGGGGTTAGGGTTAGGGTTTGGTTAGGGATAGGGTTAGGGGTAAGTGTGGTGTTATGGGTTGGGGTTAGGGTTGGGATTTGGGTTATGGTTGTGTTAGGGTTAGGGGTTAGTTTGGGGTTAGGGTTTAGGGTTTAGGGTTAGGGTTAGGGTAGGGGAGGGTTAGGCCTGAGGATAGGGTTAGGCCTGGGGCTGAGTGCTGGGGCTATGGCTGGAGGCTGGGCTACCGTTTGGGGTTGGGGTTTGGGTTTAGGGTTAGGGTTGGGTTTTAGGAGTTGGGGTTCATGTTGGGGTTGGGGTTTGGGGTTAGGGTTGGGTTTTAGAGTTGGGGTTGGGTTTGGGGTTAGGTTTGCGGTTGGGGTTACTGATAGGGTTAGGGTTAGGGTTTGGGTGGTAGGGTTGGGGTTATGGTTAGATTATGGTTGGGGTTTGGGGCTTGCGTTAGGGTTGGGGTTGGGGTGAAGGCTAAGGTTGGTGATTTGTTGATAGAGTTCGGCTTGGGTTTGGGGTTAGGGTTTAGTGTTAGTGTCAGGGTTGGGGTTTAGATGTTGGGTTAGGGTTTCTGTTAGGAATTAGGGTGAAGGTTAGGCTTAGGGTTTAGTGGTTAGTGCTAGTTTACAGTTAGGTTTATGGTTGGTGTTTAGGGTTAGGGTTAATGTTGGGGTTTAAGGTAAGGTTTATGGTTGGGGTTTAGGACTAGGGTTTGGGTGGTAGTGTAAGGTTTGGGCTTACGGTTATGGTTAATGCTTAGTGATTAGGGTTAGGATTAGGGTTAGGGATAGGATTTAGTTTTGGGATTTGGGATTGGGGTTACGATTAAGTTTAGGATTTGGGGTTAGGTTTGGGGTTAGATTTAGTGTTAGGTTGGGGTTAGGTTTTGGTTTAGGGTTTAGGGTTAGTGTTTTGGGGTAGGGTTTGGGTAAGGGTTTAAAGTTAGGGTTAGGGGTGAGTTTTTGGGTCGGGTTGGGGTTATGGTTTAGGTTTGGGGCTGGGGTTAGGGTTGGGGTTAGCGTTACTGTTAGGTTTAGTCTTAGAAGAGGTTTGGGTTTAGAATTAGCATTAGAATAGGTTGAGGGTTTGGTTTAGGGTATTAGGGTTAGGGTTAGGTTGGGTTTAGGGTTAGGGTTTGGGGTTAGGTTTAGGGATGGGGTTAGTGATAGTGTTGGGGTTAGTGTTAGGGTTGGGGTTAGGGGTTGGGTTTGGGGTTAGGATTAGGGTTAGGGTTAGTGTTAGGATTAGCGATAGGGTTAGGGTTAGGGTTTGGTTGGGTTAGGGGTAGGAGTAGGGGTAATAGTAGGGGTATGTGTTGGGGTTAGGGTTGGGTTAGGGTTGGGGTTAGTTTAGGGTTAGGATTTAGCATTTAGGGTTAGTGTTAGGGTAGGGGTAGGGTTTAGGGTTTAGGGTTGGGGTTAGGTTTTAGAGTTAAGGTTAGCGTTGGGGTTAGTGTTAGTGTTAGTGTTTGGGGCTAGGGTTAGTGCAAGGGTTGGGGGTTCAGGGTTGGGTTTATGGTTAGGGATAGTGTTAGTGATACTGTTAAGGTTAGTGTTAGGTTTGGGGTTGGGGTTGGGGTTAGGGGTTAGGATAAGGTTTAGGGTTAGGGTTAGGGTTAGTGTTAGGGTTGGGTTTAGGGGTAGGGTTAGGATTAGGTTTCAGGTTAGTGTTAGTGTTTGGGTTAGTGTTAGGGTTAGCGATAGGGTTAGGGTTAGGGTTTGGTTAGGGGTAGGGGTAGGGGTAAGGGTAGGTGTATGTGTTGCGGGTAGGGTTTGGGTTTGGGTTAGGGTAAGTTTGGGTTTGGGGCTGGGGTTAGAATAGGATTAGGGTTAGGTTAGGGTTAGGGTATGGTTGGGGGTTAGGGTTGGGGTTGGGGTTACGGTTAAGGTTAGGGGTTAGGTTTAAGGTTAGGTTTGGGTTAGGGGTTAGGGTTAGTGTTTGGGGTTAGGGTTAGGGGTTAGCGTTAGGGGTTAGGGTTAGGGTTTAGGGGCTATTGTCAGGGTTGGTTTAGGATTAGGGGTTAGGGGTTAGGTTAGGGTTTAGGTTTAGCGTTAGGGTTTGGGTTGGGTTAGTGTTTGTGTTGGGGTTAGCTTTTATGTTTACGGTTAGGGTTAGGGTTATTGATTAGGATTAGGGTTGGGGTTAGTGGTTAGTGTTGGGGGTAAGGGTAGGGGTAGGGTTAGAGCTAGGGCAAGGGCTAGGGGTTAAGACTAGGGCTACGGTTAGGTCTGGGACTGGGTTTAATGTTGGGGTTAGGGTTGGGGTTGGGTTAGGTTTGGGGTTAGGTTTAGTGTTGGGGTTTGGGTTATGGTTGGGGGTTATGGTTAGGGTTAGGGATTAGGGTTAGTGGTAGGGTTAGGGTTAGGTGTAGGTGTGGGGGTACAGTATGGGTTGGGGTTAGTGTTAGGGATAGGGTTAAGGTTATTGTATTAGGGTTATGGCTAGTGTTTTGGTTTGGGGTTACAGTTAGGGGTAGGGTTAAGGTTGTGGTTAGGGTTTGGGTTAGGTTTAGGGTTAGTGTTTGGATTGGGTTAGCGTTTGTGTTGGGGTTGGAGTTTACGGTAAGTGTTAGGTTTAGGGTTCAGGGGTTTAGTGTTATGGTTAGGGTTAGAGTTGGGGTTTGGGTTAGCATTGGGATATGGTTAGGGGTTGGGGCTGGGGCTATGTTTAGTGTTAGGGCTAGGGATAGTTTTAGGGGTAGGCTAGGGGCTGGGGCTGGGGGCTGGGGTTAGGGGGTGGGGGTAGAGGTAGAGGTAGGGTTAGGGGTTGTAGTGGTGTAAGGGGTTATGGTTAGGGTTGGGATTTGGTTGGGGGTAGGGTTAGAGTTAGTGTTTAGTGTTAGGGTTAGGGTTTAGGGTTTAGGGATATGGTTGGGGTTACGGTTAGGGTTGGGGTTAAGGGGAGGAATAGGGTTAGCGGTTGTGTTTAGGGTTATGGTTATGGTTAGGGTTGGGTTAGGGTTAGGGTTAATGTTACGGTTTGGGATTTGGGTTACAGTTAGGGTTGGGGTTAAAGCATAGGGTGGGGTTAGGTTATGATTTTGGGTTAGGGTGAGGTTAGGGTTAGGGATTAGGGATTAGGGTTTAGGTTTAGTGTTGGGGTTATGATTGGGGCTAGGGATAGGGGGGAAAGTTTTAGGGTTAGTGTTTAGTGTTATGGTTGGGGTTAGAGTTAAGGGTAGGGATAGTTTTGGGGGTTAGTGTTGGGGTTAGGGTTAGGGATAGAGTTGGGGTTGGGGGTTAGGAATTAGGGTTGGGGTCAGGGTTGGGGTTTGGGGGTTAGGGCAAGGGATAGTGTTGGGTTTACCATTATGTTTGGGGTTATAGTTAGGGTTGGGGTTAGGGTTAAGGTTGGGATTAGGGTTAGGGTTAGAGTTAGGTGTTAGGGTTAGGTTTAGTTTTAGGTAGGGTTTAAGGTTAGTGTTAGGGTTAGTGTTAGGGTTAGGGTTGGTTTTTTAGGCTAGGGGTTACGGTTATGGTTAGGGTTCGGGGTAGGGGGTAGGTGTGGGGAATGGGTTGGAGTTAGGGTTACGGTTGGGTTTGTTGTTGTGTAAGGATTAGGGTTAGTGTTAGTGTTTAGGTTTAGGGTTACTGTTAGGGTTTAGGGTTTAGTGACAGAGTGAGGGTAAGGGAGAGGGTTAGGGTTAGGGTTAGGGTTAGAGTTGGGTTAGGGTTACTGTTAGGGTTACGGTTTAAGGTTTAGGGTTAGGGGTTAGGGTTAGGGTTTAGGGTTGGGGTATGGGTCAGGTTTAGGGTTAGGGTTCATGGTTAGGGGTAGGGGTAGCGGTATGTGTTGGGGTTTGGGTTTGGGTTAGGGGTTAGGGTTAGGGGTTGAGTTAAGGTTAGTGTTAGGGTTAGGGTTTAGAGTTTGGGGGTTAGGGTTCAGAATAGGGTTAGGGTTAGGCCGAGGGATAGGGTTGGGCCTAGGGCTAGTGCTAGTGCTAAGGCTAGGGTTAGGGTTAGGGTTAGGGTAAGATTAGGAGTAGGGTTGGGGTTGGGGTTAGGGATAGGATTAGGGTTAAGGTTAGGGTTAGGGTTAGGGTACTGTTAGGGGTAGGGTCAAAAGTGGTTTCAGTTTGGGGTTGGGGTTAGAATAGTGTTAGGGTTAAGGATAGGGTTAGGGGTGCGGTTAGGGGTAGGGTTGGGGTTGCAGTTAGGGGTTAGATTTGGGGGTTTGGGGTTGGGATTTGGTTCAGGGTTAGGGTTAGGGGTTAGGGTTAGGGGTAGTGTTAGTGGTAGGAGTATGGGTTGGGGTTTGGGTTAGGGTTAGGGTTAGGGTTAGATTTATGGTAATGGTTGGGGTTACGGTTAGCGTTATGGATAGGGATAGGGTTGGGTTAGGGGTAGGGTTAGGGGTATGGGTAAGGGTAGGAGTTACTGTTAGGGTTAGGGGTTGGGTTTATGGTTGGGGTAGGTATAGTTTTAGGGTTGTGGTTGGGGTTAGGGATAGGATTAGGGTTGGGGTGCGGTTAGGGTTGGGGTTGGGGTTGGGGTTGGGGTTAGGGTTAGGGTTAGCGTTAGCATTACTCTTAGGGTTAGGGTTAGAAGAGGTTTCAGTTTATGGTGAGGTTTAGGGTTAGGGTTAGGGGTTAGGCTTTGGGTTAGGGTTAAGTTTGGGTTATGGTTAGGGTTAGGGTTGGTGTGTAGTGTTAGGGTTAGGGATAGGGTTAGGGTTGGGGTTGGGGTTAGTGTTAGTATTAGGGGTAGGGTTAGGGGTTGTGGTTGGGGTTGGGGTTAGGGGTTAGGTTGGGTTGGGGTTAGGGGTAGGGATAGGGTTAGGGGGTAGGGAAGGTTTAGACAAGTTAGGGTTAGGGTTAGGGATAGTGTTAGGTTTATGATTATGTTTAGGGGTTAGAGTTAGGGTTAGGGTTGGGGTGGGGTTACAGTTAGGGTTGGGGTTAGGGTTAGGGGTTAGGGTTAGGTTTAGATTTAGGTAGGGTTTAGGGTCACTGTTAGGGTTAGGATTAGTGTTAGGTTAAGGGTTACAGTATTGGTTGGGTTTCGGGGTAGGGGTAGGGGTAGGGGAATGGGTTGGAGTTAGGGTTATGGTTAGTTATTGTTGTGGAAGGATTAACGTTGGTGTTGGTGTTTAGGGTTAGGGTTAGTGTTGGGGTTTAGGGTTAATGATAGGGTTAGGGTAGGGATAGGATTAGGGTCAGGGTTAGGGTTAGAGTAGAGTTAGGGTTAGGGTTAGGCTTACAGTTTAAGGTTTAGGGTTCGGGTAAGGGTTGGGGTATAGGCTTACTGTTTTGGTCAGGTTTAGGGTTGGGGTTTAGGGTTAGGGGTAGGGGGTAGCGGTATGTGTTGGGGTTTGGGTTAGGGGTTAGGGTTAGGGTTGGGTTAGGGTTAGGGTTAGGGTTTAGGGTTAAGGTTAGGGTTAGTGTTATTTTTAGAGATAGGGTTAGTGTTAAGGTTGGGGTGGGGGTTAGCGTTAGGGTTAGGGTTGTTTACTGTTAGGGGTAGGGGTAGGGGGTAACAGTAAGGGTATGGGTTGGGGTTAGGTTAGGGTTGGGTTTGGGGTTAGCATTACTGTTAGGGTTAGGGTTAGAAGAGGTTTTGGTTTGGGGTAGGGGTTGGGGTTGGGGTTAGGGGTTGGAGGCTTAGGGTTAGGGTTAGGGTTGGGTTATGGTTGGGGTTAGTGTTAGGTTTAGGGTTAGGATAGGTTTTAGTTTAGTGTTGGGGTTGGGGTTAGGGATAGGATTAGGGTTAGCATTACTGTTGGGGTTAGGGGTAGAAAGTATTAGGTTTGGGGTTACAGTTACCATGGGGTTGGGGTTGGTGTTGGGGTTGGGGTGCCTTTAGGGTTGGGGTTGGGGTTGGGGGTTGGGTTTCGGGTTGGGGTTAGTGTTACTCTTGGGGTAAGGTTAGAAGAGGTTTCAGTTTAGGGTTTGGGTTAGGATTAGGGGTAGGGGTAGGGTTAGTGTTAGGACTGGGTTGGGGTTAGGGTTTAGGATTTATGTTTATGTTTAGGGTTAGGGGTTATGGGTAGGGTTAGGTGTTTTAGTTGGGGTTAGGGTTACAGTTGGGGGTAGGGTCAGGGTTTTGGTTGGGGTTAGGGTTACAATTAGGGGTAGGGTCAGAAGTTGTGGTTAGGGGGTTGGGGTTAGGGTTAGTGTCAGTGTTGGGGTGTCGTGTTTAGGGTTAGGGTCAGGGTTAAGGTTAGCGTAGGTGTTAGGGGTTGGGGTTAGTGTTATGGTTTAGGTAATGGTTAGGGTTAGGGTTCGGTTTAGACTAGTTGGGGTTAGGGGTTAGGGTTGGGGTTTGGGTTTAGGGTTAGGCTTAGGGATAGACGAGATAGGGTTAGTGTTGGGGTTAGGGGATAGGCTTAGGTTTATGGTTAGACGAGTTATGGTTAGGGTTAGGGTTAGAATTATGGTTAGGGTTAGGGCATGGGCTTACGGTTGGGGTTAGATGAGTTAGGGTTAGGGGTAGGGTTTGGTTAGGGTTTGGGTTAGGGTTGGGGTTAGGATTAGGGTTAGCGTTACTCTTAGGTTTAGGTTTAGGGAAGGGTTTATGGTTGGGTTCGTAGTAAGGTATAGGGTTAGTGTTAGGGTTAGGGATGGCGTTGGGTTTATGGTTGAGGGTTGGGGTTAGGGTTGGGATTGGGGTTGGGGTTATTGTTGGGATTGTGGTTGGACTTAGGGTTGTGGTTGGTTATATGGTTAGGGTTGGGGCTAGGGTTAGGGTTAGGTGTTAGGTTTGGGGTTAGCGTTTGGTTGGGGTTGGGTTAGGGTTGTTTTGGGGTTAGGGTTAAGGTTGGTGTTAGGGTTAGGGTTAGGTTTGGGTTGGGGTTGGGGTTAGGGTTAGCGTTACTGTTAGGTTTAGGTTTTTAGGGTTTAAGTTTAGGGTTAGGGTTTAGCGTTAGGGGTTGTGGTTGGGGTTAGGATTAGGGTTATGGTTAGGATTAGGGGTTAGGGTTTAGGGTTAGTGTTAGGGGTTGGGGGGTTAGGGGGGTACGGGTTAGGGTTAGGGGTTAGGGTTAGGGTTGGGATTGTGGTTTGGGTTGAGGATGGGGTTAGGTTTGGGATTGGGGTTGGGGTTAGTGTTGGGTTGTGGTTGGGTTTAGGGTTGGTGTTGTGGTTAGGGTTAGGGTTGGTGGTTGGGGTTGGGGTTTGGGGTTGAGGGTTAGGGTTGAGGGTTGGGGTGGTTGGGTTTAGGGTTAGGGTTAGGTTTAGGGTTAGGGTTAGGGTTAGGGTTAGGGTTGGGAATGTTTTGGGGTTAGTGTTAGAAGAGGTTAGGGTTAGGGTTAGGGTTAGGTTAGGGTTGTGTTAGTGTTAGGGATAGGGTTAGGGTTAGGGTTAGGGGTAGTGGTGGGTTTAGGGTTAGGGTTAGTGGTTGGGTTGGGGTTTGGTGTTACGTTTGGGGTTATGGTTGGGATTAGGGGTTAGGGTTGGGATTGGGTTAGTGTTAGGTTTAGGGTTAGTGTTAGGGTTTGGGGTTAGGGTTAGGGTTAGTGGGGTTTAGGGTTAGTGTTGGGGTTAGCGTTAGGGTTGGGGTTGGGTTTGGGTTAGGGTCAGGGGGTAGGGGTAGGGGTAGGGGTAGGTGTATGTGTTGCAATTGGGTTAGGTTTTGGGTTAGGGGTAGGTTTAGGTTTGGGGCTAGGGTTAGGTTTAGGGTTAGGGTTAGATTAGGGGTTATGGTTGGTTAGTGTTAGGGTTGGGGTTCGGGTTAGTGTTAGTGTTGGGGTTAGGGGTTAGGGTTTCGGGTTAAGGTTAGGGATAGGGTTAGTGTTAGTGTTAGGGTAAATATTAGGGTTGGGTTGGGGTTAGGGTTAGGATTAGTTTTAGTGTTAGTGTTACGGTTGGGGTTAGTGTTAGGGTTAGCGTTGGGGTAGGGGTAGGTGTAAGTGTAGGGGTATGGGTAGCGGTTGGGGTTTGGGTTTTCGGTTGGGTTTGGGTAGGGTTGGGGTTAGTTTTGGGGTTGGGGTTTGGGGTTTAGGTTTGGGGTTAGGGTAGGGGTCGGGTTAGACCTAGGGATAGGGGTTAGGACTACCGGCTAGTGCTGGAGGCGTGGGGCTGGGGGCTGGACTAGGTTTAAGGTTATTGTTAGGTTGGGGTTGGGGTTAGGTTTAAGGTTGGGGTTAGGGATAGGGTTAGTGTTAGTGTTGGGGTTAGTGTTAGTGTTGGGGTTAGTTTAGGTTTGGGATTCTGTTTAGGACTAGGTTTGGGGTTAGGGTTAGTGTCAGGGTTAGCGTTAGGGTTGGGGTTAGGGTTTGGTTGGGGTTGGGGGTAAGGGTAAGTGTAGGGGTATGGGTTCGGGTTAGGGTTTGATTTGCTTAGGGTTGGGTTGGGGTTAGGGTTAGTTTTGGGGTTAGGGTTTGGGGGTTTGGGGATAGGGTTAGGGTAGGGGTAGGGTTAGGCGTGGGATAGGGTTAGGCCTAGGGCTAGTGCTAGGCGCTATGGCTGAAGTCAGGCTAGGGTTAGGGTTGGGGTTACGGTTTAGGGTTAGGAGTGGGTTTTGGGAGTTAGGGTTAGGATGAGGGTTGGTGTTAGTGTTAGGGTTTGGGGTTTAGTGTTAGAGTTAGCGTAAGGGATATGTTGGGGATGGGCTTCGGGTTGGAGTAGGGTTAGGGGTTAGTGTTAAGGTTTAGGGTTTAGGGGTTAGGGGTTAGGGTTTAGGGTTAGGGTGAGATGTTGGGGGTATGTGTTGGGGTTTGGGTTGGGGTTGGGATTAGGGTTCATGGTTTAGGATAGGGTTAGGGTTAGGGTTGGGGCTAGGGAGAGGATTGGGGCTGGAGCTGGGGCTGGGGCTAGGGCTAGGGCTAAGGTTAGTGTTGGGGTTATGGTTCAGTGGTAGGGTTTTGGTTATCTTTGGGGTTAGGGGTAGGTTTGGGGTTAGGGTTGGGGTTTGGCATAGGGTTATGGTTAGGGTTGGGGGTTAGGGTTAGGGTTGCGGTTGGGTTTGGTTACGTTTAGGGTTAGGGTTAGTGTTTAAGGTTAGAGTTAGGGTTGGGGTTAGGGTTTGGGCATAGGGGTTGGGGCTAGTGTTGGGGGCTGGGGGTAGGGGTAGGGGTTGGGTTGGGGTTAGGGTTAGGGTTAGGATGGGGTTGGTGTTAGTGTTAGGATTAGGGTTTAGGGTTGGGGTTTGGTGTTATGATTAGGGTTTAGTGTTGGTGTTAGCGTTAGGTTAGGGTTAGGGTAGTTTTAGGTTTGGGGTTGGGGTTGGGGTTGCGGATAGGGTTAGGAGTCAGCTTTACTGTTGGGGTTAGTGTTAGAAGGGTTGGGGTTTGGGGTTAGGGGTTAGAACAGTGTTGGGGTTGGGGTTGAGGTTGGTGTTGGGGTATGGTTAGGGTTAGGGTTGGGGTTGGGGTTGGGTTTGGGGTTAGGGTTTAGGGTTACAGTTAGGTTTGGGGTTTAATGTTAGGTTTAGGGATAGGGTTAGTGTTAGTGTTGGGTTTGCAGTTGGGGTTAGGGTTAGGATTAGGTATAGGATTAGTGTTAGGGTTAGAGTTAGTGTTAGCGTTAGGGTTGGGGTTAGGGTGTGGTTAGGGTTGGGGGTAGGTGTGGGGTAAGGGTAGGGGTATGGGTTGCAGTTAGGGTTGGGGTTTGGGTTGGGGTTGGGGTTTAGGGTTGGGGGTTGGGTTTGGGTTTTAGGGACAGAGTCAGGGTTAGTGTTAGTGTTAGTGTTAGAGTTGTGGTTGGGTTTATGGTTGGGGTTGGGGTTGGGGCTAGGGTAGGTTTGGGTTTAGGTTTGTGGTTGGGGTTAAGGATAGGATTAGGGTTAGCGTTACTGTTGGGGTTGGGATTAGAAGGGGTTTGGGTTTGGGGTTGCAGTTGGAACAGGGTTAGGTTTAGGTTGCAGTTTGATACGTTTGGGGTTAGGTTGGGGTTGGGGGTTAGGGTGGGTTTGGGGTTAGGGGTTGGGGTTAAGGTTAGGTTTGGGTTATGGTTATGGTTGGGGTTTGTGTTTAGGGTTAGGGATAGGTTTGGGGACTAGGGTTAAGGATATGGTTAGGGTTGGTGTTGGGCTTAGGGGGTAGGGTTAGGTTTAGGGTGTGGGTTTATGGTTAAGGTTAGACGAGTTAGGGGTTGGGGTTAGGGTTGGGGTTGGGCTTGGGTTGAGGTAGGGGTGGGGATAAGGTTAGGTGTGGGGTAGGTTTGGGGTTAGGGTAAGACAAGTCAGGAGTTAGGGTTAGGGTTAGGGATAGGGTTAGGGTTACGGTTAGGGTTGGGGTTAGATTTTCGGTTAGGGTTGGGGTTAGGGTTAGGGGTTAGGGTTAGGGGTTGGGGTTTGGGGTTGGGGTTAGGGCTTGTGTTAGGGTTAGGTGTTGGGTTATGTTTAGGTTGGGTGTTACAGTTAGGGTTCGGGGTAGGGGTAGGGGAATGGGTTAATGTTGGGGTTACGGTTAGTTTAGGGTTGTGTGGGATTGGGATGGGGTTAGTGTTTAGCGTTGGGATTAGTGTTGGGGTTTGGGTTTAGTGATGGGGTTAGGGTAAGGGATGTGGTTAGGGTTAGTGTTGGGGTTAGCGTTAGGGTTAGGGTTAGGTTTTGGTTGGGGTTGGGGTAGGTGTAGGTGGGGTAGGGGTATGGGTTGAGGTTATGGTTATGGTTAGGATTGGGTTGGGGTTAGTTGGGTTAGTTTTAGTGTTAGGGTTTAGCATTAAGGGTTAGGGTTAGGGTGGGTTTGGGTTTAGGTTTAGGGTTGGGTTTTGGAGTTGGGGTTGGGGGTTGGGGTTGGGGGTTAGGGTTGGTGTTGAGCTTAGGGTTGGGGTTAGTGGTTAGGGTTGGGGTAGGGGTTGGGGGTAGGGTTATGAGTTGGGGTTAGAGTTAGAGGTTAGGTTTGGGGTTGGGTTGGGGTTGGGGTTGGGGTTCAGGGTTATGGTTTGGGGTTAGGGTTGGGGTTAGTGTTAGGTTTGGGGCAAGGGATAGTTTTGGGGCTAGGGGCTGGTGCTGGGACTATGGTTGGGCTCGCCTAGGGATGAGGGTTAGGGGTAAGGGTTTAGGTTAGGGTTAGGGTTAGGTTTGGGGCTAGGGATAATTTTGGGGCTTGGGCTGGTGTTGGGGTTAGGGATAGGTTTTTAAGTTTGGGGTTAGGAATAGGGTAGGATTAGGGTTAGGTTTGTAGTTGGGATTAGGTTTGGTTTTGGGGTTAGCATTACTGTTAGGTTTGGGGCTATAAGGGTTTGGGTTTAGGGTTGGGGGTTAGGAATACGGTTGGGGTTGGGTTTGGGGTATTAGGGTTACTGTTAGTGTTTAGGATTTGGGGTTAGTTTGGGGTTAGTATTGGGGTGAGGGTTTGGGGTTATGTTTAGGGTTAGGGTTGGGTTAGGGTTGGGGTTAGGGTTGGGGGTTGGGGTTATGTGTAGTGGAAGAGCTAGGGTTATGGTTTGTGGTTAGGGTTAGGTTTGGGTTAGGGATAGGGTTAGGGTTAGTCGTAGGGTTTAGGGATTAGGGTTAGGGTTGGGGTAGGCTTAAGGTAGGGCTAGGGGCCAGGGCTGGGGCTATGGCTAGTGCTACAGCTGGAGTCTACGGCCAGGGCTGGTGTTAGGGTACGGGTTGGGGTTTGGGGTTGGGGTTGCGGTTGAGGGTAGGTGTGGGAGTAGGTTTGGGGCTGGGGTGAGGTCTGGGGGTTGGGGACTGGGGCTAGGGATTGGGGCTGGGCTAGGGTTTGGGGTTGGGGTTGGGGCTGGGGTTAGGGGTAGGTTTGGGGCTTGTGGTTGGTGTTAAGGTTAGAGTTGGGGTTAGGTATGGGTTGGGGTTGGGGCTGGGTTTGGTGTTTAGTGTTAGTGTTGGGGTTAGGGTTATGGTTTAGGTTTAGGGATAGGATTAGGGTTAGAGTTAGCGGTAGGGTTGGGATTGTGGTTATGGTGTGGGTTGGGATTGGGGTTGGGATGGGTTTGGTGTTAGGGGTAGTGGTAGGTTTAGGGTTGGGGCTTGGGGTTAGCGAGTTGGGGCTAGGGTTATGGTTGGGGTTGGGGGTTGCGGTTGGGGTTAAGGTTGGGTTAGGGATAAGTGTTAGTGTTGGGGGTTGGGGTTGAGTTGGGGCTAGTGATAGGGTTGGGGCTGGGGCTGGGGGTAGGTTTAAGACTAGGGCTAAGGTTGGGTCTGGGACTGGGTTTGGTGTTGGGGGTTGGGGTTGGGATTGGGTTGGGGTTGGGTTTAGGGGTTGGGAAAGGGTTTGGGCTTAGGATAGGTGTTGGGGTCAAAGTTGGGATGGGGTTGGAGGGTTAGTACTGGGGGCTGGGGGTTGGGGTTGGGGTTAGGGATGGGGTTAGGTGGGGGTGTAGGGGTCGGGGTATGGGTTGGGGTTTGTGTTCAGGTTAGGGTTAAGGTTACTGTTGGTTGGGGAGGGGGTACGGTTAGTGTTTTTGGTTAGGGTTGGGGGTTAGGGATAGGGTTAGTGTTTGGTTTAGGGGTTGGCTTGGGGTTAGGAGTAGGTTTAGGGGTTGTGGTTGGGGTTAGGGTTGGGGTTTGGGTTGGGTTAGGGTTTGTTAGGGGTTGGGATTTGCGGTTGGGGGTAGTGTTGGGTTTGGTGTTCAGGGTTTGGTGTTGGGGTGGGGTTAGAGTTGGGGTTTGGGTTGGGGTTGGGTTGGTGTTGGGGGTTGGGAGCTGGGGCTGGGGCTAGGGATATTGTTGGGGCTGGGGCTGGGGCTAGGGGGGGTAGGGTGGGGGTAAGGGTAGGGAAGGCATCGGGTTAGGGGTTGTGGTTAGTGTTGGGGTTATGGTTAGGGTTAGGGGTTTGTTTAGGGGTTAGTGTTAGGGTTGGTGTTTAGTGTTAGGGTAGAGTTTGGGGTTTGGGAATATGGTAGGGGGTTGGGGTTAGGGGTTAGTTTTAAGGGAGGGATAGGATTAGGGGTTGTGTTTGGGGTTAGGGTTGGGGTTTGGGTTAGGGTTGGGGTTGGGTTACGGATAGGGTTATCGTTACAGTTTAGGGGTTTGGGGGTAGAGTTGGAGTCAGGGTTAAGGTAGGGTAGGGTTAGAGTTATGATTGGGGGTTAGGGGTTGGGGTTAGGGTTAGGGGTTGGGGTTAGGGTTGGGGTTATGGTTAGGATAGAGATAGGGTTGGGAGTAGGGCTAGTGCTGAGGGCTAGGGCTGGGACTGGGGCTGGGAGCTAGGGTTGGGGTTGGGGTTGGTGTTAAGTGTTATGATTGGGGTTAGAGTTTGGGGTAGGGATAGGGATATGGGTTGGGGTTAGGGATAGGGTTGGGGTTAGGGATTGGGTTAGGGTTAAGGTTTGGTTTTGAGATAGGGTTAGGGGAAAGTGTTTAGGCTTAGGATGGGTGTTGGGGTTAAGGTTGGGGTTAGGGTTGGGGTTAGGACCTAGGGGCTAGGGGTTGGGGTTAGGGGTTAGGGTAGGGTTAGGGTTACGGTGAGGTTGGTGTTTAGTGTTAGGGTTGGGGATAGGGTTAGGGGTTTAGGGTTTGGGGTTAGGGGTTAGGGAAAGGGTTTGGGCTTAGGATAGGTGTTGGGGTTAAAGTTGGGGTTAGGGTTAGGGTTGGGACTAAGGCTGGGGTTATGGTTGGGGCAGCGGTAGGGTTTGGGTTTAGGGGTTTCAGGATAGGATTAGGGTTAGGGTTAGGGTTAGGTTTAGGGGTAGGGATAGTTTTGGGGCTAGGGCTGCCTGCTGGGGCTGGGGGCTGGGGCTCCGGCTAAAGTTGGGATTAGTGTTAGGGTTTTAGATATGGATTATGGTTGGGGTTTAGGGTTGGGGTTAGGTTTAGGGTAGGGTTAGGGTGGGGTTGGCGTTGGCGTTAGGTTTAGGGTTGGGTGAGCATTACTATTGGGTTTATGTTAGAAGTGGGTTGGGTTTACGGTTGGGGTTAGAATATGGTTGGGGCTGGGTTAGGGGTAGGTTTAGGGGTTGTGGTTGGTGTTGGGGTTGGGGTTGGTGTTACGGTTGGGTTAGGATTAAGGTAAGGGTTGGTGTTTAGTGTTGGGGTTTGGGTTGGGGTTATGGTTTAGGGTTTAGGAATAGGGTTCAGGTTGGGGTAGGGTTAGACAAGTTAGGTTTAGTGTTGGGGTTAGGGGTTGGGGTTAGATGTTAGGGTTAGGGTTAGGGTTAGGGTGGGTTAGGGGGAGGTTGGGGTTAGGGTTTGAGTTAGGGGTTGGGGGTTAGGGTTAGGTGTGGGTTTAGGGGTTTGATTAGGGTTAGGGATAGGGGTCGGTGTAGGGGTTAAAAATATGTGTTGGGTTAGGGTTAGTGTTAGGGTTGTGTTAGGGTTACGGTTGGGGTTTAGGGACAGGTTTCGGGTTAGGGTTAGGGATAGGGTTAGGTCTGGGGCTAGTGCTATGTATAGGGCTAGGTCTAGAGCTAGGGATTAGATTTAGGGTAGGGTAGGGTTAGGGTTAGGGTTGTGGTTGGGGTTGGGGTTGGGGTTGGGTTTACCGTTACTGTTGGGGTTAGGGTTAGAAAGGTTTATGTTTGGGGTTACGGTTAGAATAGGGTTAGTGTTAGGGTTGGGGTATTGGGGTTAGGATTGGGGTTTGGGATTGGGGTTGGGGTTCGGTTGGGGTTGGGGTTGGGGTTTGGGGTTGGGGGTTACGGCTGGGGCTTTGGTGGGGCTGGGGCTGGTGCTGGGTCTGGGGTTATGACTAGGGCTACGTTTGCGGTTGGGGTTGGGGTTTAGGGTTAGAGTTAGGATTAGGGTTGGGGTTAGGGTTGGTGTTTGGTGTTGGGGCTAGAGTCAGGGTTAGGTTTGGTGTTAGGGATACTTTTAGGGCTGGGGCTAGTGCTAGGGTTAGGGGTTAGGAGTTTGGGTTTGGGGTTGGGGTTAGGGATAGGGTTAGGGTAGGTTAGGTTTACGTTTGGGGTTGGAGTTAGCTTTGGTATTAGGATTAGTGTTACTGTTGGGTTTAGGGTTATAAGAGGTTTAGGTTTAGGTTTGGGGTTAGAATAGGGTTGGGGTTGGGTTTGGGTATTAGGTTTGGGTTCGTGTTTGGGATTTGGGGTTGGTGTTAGGTTAGTGTTGGGGTTAAGGTTTGGGGTTGGGTTTGGGGTTGGGGGTTAGGGTTGGGTTGGGGTTGGGGTTTGGGATTAGGGTTTGGGGTTAGGGGTGGGGGTAGGGGTAGGAGGGAGGCTTATGGTTTGGGGTTGGGGTTAGGTTTGGGTTAGGGATGGGGTTGGGGTTGGGGTTAGGGTTTGGGATTATGGTTGGGGTTGGGGTTGGGGTTGGGGGTTAGGTAGGGCAGGGGCTAGGGTTGGGGCTAGGGCTGGTGCTAGGGGCTAGTGCTACGGCTGGGAGCTAGTGTCGGGGGTACTGGTTGGGGTTTAGCATTAGGGTTACGGTTGGGGTTAGGGGTAGGGCTATTTTGGGGTTAGGTTGGGGTTAGGGTTAGGTTTTAGTGTTGGGGTTATAGTTGGGGGTTGGGGTTAGTGTTAGGTATAGGGTTAGGTATGGGTGTAGGGGTAGGGGTATGGGTTGGGGATAGTGTTAAGGTTGGGGTTAAGGTTACTGTTGGTTGAGGGTTATGGTTAGTGTTTTTGGTTAGGGTTAGGGTTAGGGTTTAGGGTTTAGGGATACAGTTGGTGTTTGGTTTAGGTTTAGGGTTGGGGTTAGGGGTAGGTTCGGGGGTTGTGGTTGGGGTTGGGGTCAGGGTAGGGTTAGGTTTGGTAGGGTTGGGGTTGGGTTTTGGGTTGGGGGCTGGTGCTAAAGTTGGGGCTGGGGGCTTGGGCTGGGGGTTAAGACTGGGGCTGGGGTTGGGTCTAGGACTAGTTATGGTTTTGGGGTTGGGGTTGGGTTGGGGTTGGGTTTGGGGTTTGGTGTTGGGGTTGGGGTTATGGTTGGGGGTTGGGGTTACGGTTGGGGTTGGGGGTTAGAGTTAGTGTTAGGGTCATGGTTGGGGCTGGGATAGGGTTAGGACTGGGGTTAGTGCCTGGGCTGGGATTAGGATTAGGGGTTAGGTTTAGAAGAGTTAGGGGTTAGGGTTAGGTTGGGGTTCTGGGTTGGGGTTACAATTGGGGTTTAGGGTTGGGGTTGGGGTTTGGGGTTACGGTTATGGTTAGGGTGGGCATTAGTTGTTAATATTGGGGTTGGGATTGGGGTTTGGGGTATAGGGGTGGGGGTGAGGTTCAGGGCTAGGGTTAGGGGTTTGATTATGGTTAAGGTTGGGGTTACGGTTGGAATAGGGTTAGGGTTAGGGGTACTGTCGGGGTTGGTTTTAGGTTTTAGAGGTTTAGGGATAAAGTTAGGGTTGGGTTTGGGGTTAGTGTTTGGGTTTGCATTAGTGTTAGTGTTAGGGGTTGGGGTTAGGGTATAGGTAGAGGTGGTGGTAGGGGTTGGGGGTTGAGGATAGGTTTAAGGTTTTGGTTAGAGTTATGGTTATGGTTGGGGGTTAGGGTCATGGTTAGTGTTGCGGTTAGTTTAGAGTTAGTGTTACGGTGGGGTTTGGGGTTGGGGTTAGGTTTAGACAGAGTTGGGGTTAGGGTTGGGGTTAGAGTTAGGGTTAGGGGATAGGCTTAGGGTGAGGTTAGATGAATTGGGTTAGGATTATGGTTGGGGTTGGGGTTAGGGTTTGGGGTTGGGGTTGGGGGTTAGGTTTGGGGTTACTTATAAGGGTTAGTGTTAGGGGTTAGGTTTATTGTTTAGGGTTAGGGTTGGGGTTTGGGTGGTAGGCAAGGTTTAGGGTTAGGGTTATGGTTAGGGGTTTGGGGTTAGAAGTTATGGTAAGTGTTAGGGTTTTTGGGTTAGGGGTTGGGTGTTGGGGTTTTGGGGAGGGTTTGGATAAGGGTTTAAGGTTAGGGTTAGGGGTAGGGTTTTGGGTCAGTTGGGGTTGGGGTTTGGGTTTAGGGTTAGGATTAGGGTTGGGTTACGGGTGGGGGTAGGGGTAGGGGTAGAGGGGTAGGGGCATGGGTTGTGGTTAGGTTTGGGGTTTGGGTTATTGTTGAGTTAGGGTCAGGGTTGGGGTTGGGGTTATTGTTTGGGGTTAGGGTTGGGGTTGGAGGTTAGGGTTAGGGTTGGGTTGGGTTAGAGTCAGGGTTAGGGTTGGGGTTAGTGTTTAGGGTTAGGGTTAGGGTTAGTATTTAGGGTTAGGGTTGGGGTTTAGGGTTTAGGGATAGGGTTACAGTTAGGGTTAGGGTTGGGTTATGGTTAGGGTTTGGGTTTAGTGTTTAGGGTTAGTGTAAGAGTTAGGGTTAGAGCTAGGGCTACAGAATAGGGCTAGGGCTAGGTCTTGCTAGGGGTTGGGGTTAGGGTTATGGTTATGGTTATGGTTATGGTTATGGTTAGGGTTAGGGTTGGGTTTACAGTTAGGTGTTAGAGTCATTGTTAGTGTTGGGTATAGTTTTGGTTTGGGGTTAGGGTTTGGGTTTAGGATTAGGGTTAGGGTTAGATGGGTTAAGGTTAGGGGTTAGGGTTAGGGTTACTGTTAGGATTAGTGTTAGAAGAGATTTGGGTTTGGGGTTAGCTTTGAGAATAAGGATAGGGTTTGGTTGAGGTATTGGGGTTAGGGTTAGATTAGGGTTGGGGAAAGGGTTAGTGTTTGTGTTAGGTTTACTGTTAGGGTTGGGGTTATGGTTAGGGTTAGGGTTGGGCTTATGGTTGGGGTTGGTGTTAGGTTTGGGGATTGGGGTTAGGGGTTAGGGTTTGGTAGGGGTTGGGGGTAGGGGTAGGAGTAAGGGTTGGTGTATGGGTTGGGGGTTGGGGTTGGGGTTGGGGTTGGGGTTGGGTTAGGGTTGGGATTAGTATTAGTGTTAGGGTTGGGCTTAGATTCCCGGTTGGGGATAGGTTGAGGCTTAGGGTAGGTTTGGGTTTAGGGTTGGGGTTTGGGTTAGGGATTGGGTTAGGGTTAGCATTCCTGTTAGGTTAGGGTTAGAAGAATTTGGGTTTAGGGTTGGGGGTTAGGATAGGGTTAGGGGTTAAGGTTGGGTTAGGTGCAGGGTATGTTTGGGGTTTGGGTTGTGGTTGTGGTTAGGGTTGGGGTTAGGGGTTAGGGGTTGGGTTTGGATTATGGTTTGGGGTTGGGGTTAGTGTTTAGGGTTAGGGTTGGGGTTGGGATTGGGGTTTAGTGTTAGGTTTAGGGTCAGGGTTAGTCATGGGATTAGTGGTAGGGTTAGGGTTGGTGAGTTAGGGTTAGGGTTAAGGTTAGGTTTCAGGGTTGGGTTAGGGTTAGGGGGTATGGATAGGGTTGGGGTAGGGGTAGGTTTAGGTTAGGTTTGGAGACAGTGAGGGTTTGGGATAGGGTTACCCGGATAGGGTTAGGGTTACAGTTAGGGTTCGGGTTAGAGTTACAGTTAGGGGTTAGGATTAGGGTTAAGTTGGGGTTGGTTTTGGGGTTAGGTTTAGTGTTATGGTTAAGGTTTGTGTTGGTGTTGGGGTTGGGGTTAGTGTTAGGTTGGGTGTTACGGTTGGGGTTCGGGGTAGGGGTAGGGAATGGATTGGGGCTACGATTACGGTTAGGTTTAAAGTTTGTAGTTTTGGGTTAGCGTTGGTGTTTGGCGTTGGGGTTAGCGTTAGGGTTTAGGGTTTAGTGATAGTGTTAGGGGTGAGGATAGGGTTAGGGGTTAGGGTTAGACTTGGGATAGCATTAGGTTTAGGTTTAGGTTTGGGGTTAGGGTTAGGATTAGGGTTTAGGGTTGGGGTTTTGGTCAGGTTTGGGGTTGGGGGTTTGGGTTGGGGTAGGGGTTAGATGTGAGGGTGTGTGTTGGGGGTTTGGGTTGGGGTTATGATTAGGGTTGTGTTAGGGTTAGGGTTAGGGTTCAGGGTTAGGGTTAGGGTTATGGTTAGGGTTTATGGTTATGGTTATGGTTTGGGTTGGGAGCTGAGGGGGGGGTTGGGTCTGGGGCTGGTGTTGGGGCTAGGAGCTGGGAGCTGGGTTTAGTGTTGGGGTTGGGATTCAGGTTTAAGTTTATGGATGGTTTTTAGGGTTAGGATAGGGTTGGGTTTGGGGGGTTGGGTTATGGTTGGGGTTGGAGTTTTGGGTTTGGGGTTGGGGTTGGGGTTGGGGTTTCGGTTGGGGTTTGGGTCAGGGTTGGGGTTGCTGGTTGGTGTTAAGGAGTAGTGTTGGGGTAGGGGTATGTATTGGGGTTTGGGTTAGGGGTTAGGGTTGGGGTTGAGTTGGGGTTAGGGTTAGGGTTCAGGATTTAGGGATATGGTTAGGGGTTAGGTTTGGGGATAGGGAAGCTTTGGGGCTTGGGCTAGTGCTAGGGGTTACTGTGGGGTTGGGGTTCAGGGTTGGGGTTATGGTTAGGGTTTGGGGTTGGGGGCAGGGTTAGGGATTAGGGGTTTGGGATAGGGTTAGGGTTGGGGTTAGGGGTTGGGGTTGGGGTTATGGTTGGTTTGGGCTATGGTTGGGGTTGGGGTTAGTGTTTAAGGTTGGGGTTAGGGATTGGGGTTTAGGGATAGGGTTAGGGTTGGGTTATGGGTTGAGGGGTAAAAGTATGGGTTGGGTTAAGGGTTAATGTTAGGATTGGGTTTGGGGTTAGTGTTAGGGTTAGGGTTATTAGGGTTAGTGTCAGGGTTAGGGTTAGTGTTAGTGTTAGGGGGGTTATGGGTTAGGGGTTTTGTTAGGGTTGGGGTTAGGGTTAGTGTTAGAGTTTTAGGGATAGAGTTAGTATTAGTTGGATTAGTGTTAGGATTGAGGTTAGGGGTTAGGGTTAGGATTAGGTTTAGGAGTAGGGTTGGGGATAGGGTTAGTATTGGGGTTAGCATTAGGGTTGGGGTTGGGGTTTGGTAAGGGTTAGGGGTAGGGGGTAGGGAGTAAAGTCAGGGGTATGTGTTGGGGTTAAGGTTGGGGTTTGTGTTAGGGTTGGGTTGGGGTTGGGGTTGGTTTTGGGGTTGGGATTTGGGGTTTGGGGTTGGGGTTAAGGGGTAGGGGTAGGGGTTAGGCCCTGGGATGGGTTATGCCTAGAAGCTAGTGTTAGGGGCTAAGGCGAAGGGCTGGGCTAGGTTCAGGTTAGGGTTAGGGGTTAGGGGTTGGGGGTTGGGGTTGGGGTTGGGAGGGTTAGGGTTAGTGTTGCAGGGTGGTACGTTTTAGGGTTGGGGTTGGGGTTGGGGTTGGGATAGGGTTAAGGGTTGGTGTTACTCTTGGGGTTAGGGTTAGAAAGTTTAGGTTGGGGTTAGTGTTGGGAATATGGTTGGGTTAAGTTTCTGGGTAGGGTTGGGGTTAGGGTTGGGGTTTGTGTTAGGGTTAGGTTTATGGTTGGCTTTACTGTTAGGGTCAGGGTTAGAAAGTTTAGGTTTGGGGTTAGCGTTAGAATAGGGTTAGGATTAGGTTTGGGGTTTAGGGGTTATGGTTAGCGTTTAGGATTTAGGGGTTGGGGTTGGGTTAAAGTGCGGTTAGGACTAAGGTTAGGGTTAGGGTTAATATTGGTGTGGGGTTGGGGCTAGGGATAGGGTTGGGCTGGGGTTGGTTTTGGGTTTGGAGTTGGGTTTATGGGTAGGGAGAGGGAAGGGGGTATGGCTGGGGTTGGGGTTAGGTTTGGGGTTGGGTTGGGTTGGGGCTGGGGTTTAGGGTTTGGGGTTTAGGGTTGGGGTTAGGGTTGGGGTTCCGGTTAGGGGTGAGGCTTTATGGTTGGGGTTAGCATTATGGGTTGGGGTTAGGGTTAGGATTGGTGTTAGGTTTAGGGTTAATTTTAGGGGTTATGGTTGGGTTGGGGTTAGTGTGAGGTTAGGGTGTAGAGTTTGGGGTTGAGGTTAGGGTTATTGTTGGGTTGGGCTTTAGGGTTAGGGTTGCATTGGGGGTGGGGTTTAGGATTGGGATTAGGGTTAGTGTTGGAGTGGGGTTGGGGGAGTAAGGTTATTGTTAGTGTTAGTGTTAGGGTTGGGGTTGGGGTTAGTGTTGGGGTTGGGGGTTGGGTTTGGGGTTGGGGTATGTTTGGGATTGGGGGTTGGGGTTGGGGGGGTTGGGGGTTAGGTTGGGGTTAGTGTTACAGTTGGGGTTAGGGGTTGAGATTTGGGGTTAGGATTAGGGTTAGAATAGTGTTGGCATGCTGTTGGGTTAGGGTTAGGATTAGAGTTGTGGTTTGGGTTAGGGTTGGGGTTATGGTTAGCTTTACTGTTGGTTAGGGTTAGAGGGGTTTAGGTTTGGGGTTAGGGTTAGAATAGGGTTTGGGGTTGGCTTTGGGGTATTATGGTTGTGGTTAGCGTTTAATTTGGGGTTGGGGTTGGGTTAGTGTTAGGGTTGGGGGAGGGTTGGGGCTAAGGTTGGGGTTAGGGTTATGGTTGGGTTGGGGTTGGGTTAGTATTGGGGTAGTGGTAGGGCTAGGATAGGGTTAGGGCTAGGTTGAGTTTAGGCTTGGGGTTACGGTTATAGGTAAGGATAGGGGATGGGGTATGCTTGGGATTAGGGTTGCGTTAGGGTTAGGGGTTAGGGGTGACTTTAGGGTTAGGGTTAGGGTTTTATGGTTTAGGAGTTAGGGTTAGGGTTCCAGTTAGGGGTTAGGCTTTAGGGTTGGGTTTGCGCCTTGGTTAGGTTCGGGGTTGGGGTTAGGGTTAAGTGTGGGGTTGGGGTTGGGTTAAGTTGGGTTTGGCGTTGGGGTTGGGTGCATTAGGTTTGGGGTCGGGGTTGGGGTTGGGGTTTATGGTTTAGGAATAGGGTGGGGATAGAGTAAGGTTAGGGTTAGGGTTGGGTTAGGGGTTAGGGTTAGGTTTGGGAGCCGGGGCTGGAGCTGGTTGAGTTTCGCTTAGGGGTAGGGTAGGGTTGGGGTTGTGGTTAATATTACTGTTGGGGTTGGGGTAGAAGTGTAAGTTTAGGGTTACAGTTGGGAATAGGGTTAGAGTTGGGGTTTTGAATTTTGGGTCAAGGTTAGTTTGGGTTGGGTTAGGGTTTAGGTTTGAGTTGGGTTCATTGTTAGGGGTTAGGAGTTGGGGTTGAGGAAGGGGTATGTTTGGGGTTGTTGTTGGGGTTAGGGTTCAGTGTTTAGTGTCAGGGTTAGGAATAGGTAGGGTTATGGTTACGGTTGGGTTGGGGTTGGGGTTAGGGGTGGGAGCGCGGTTTGGAGCTAGTGCTAGGGATGGGTTGGGGTTATGGTTGGGGGGTGGGGTGGGGTTAGGGGTTGATGTTGGTGTTAGGATTGGGGTTAGGGGTTGGGTTGGGGTTAGGGTTAGTGTTTGGGGTTGGGGTAGGGGTAGGGGTAGGGGTGGGGTGGTGTTGTTAGGGTTAGGGTTAGGGTTAGGGTTGGGTTGGCGTTAGGGTTGGGGTAGGGTTAGGGGTTGAGACTAGGTTTGGGGCAGGAGCTGGTGCTGGAGCTGGGGCTACAGCTAGCAAGGTTGGGGTTGGGGTTGGTGTTTAGGGGTTGGGGTTGGGGTTAGTGTTAGTGTGGGGTTACTCTTAGGGTTGGAGTTAGGTTGGGGGTTATGATTACGGTTATGGTTAGGTTTACGATTCCGATTGGGGTTGGGGGGTGGTGTTAGGTTTGGGGTGAGGATAGAGTTTGGGGTTGGGATTAGGTCTTAGGGTTATGGTTTGGTTTGGGTTAGGGTTGGGGTTGGGGGTTCAGGTTAGGGGTTAGGTTTGGGGTTAGCATTACTGTTGGGAGATAGGGTTGAAGGAGTTTAGGGGTTAGGGTTAGGGTTAGTATTGGTGGTTACTGTTAGCGTTGGTGTTGGGTTTATGTTTTGTGTTAGCATTAGGGTTGGGGTAAGTGTTTGGGTTATGGTTGAGTTTGGGGTTTAGGGTTTGGGGTTATTGTTAGGTTGGGGTTGTGTTGGGTTGGAATTCACGGTGGGGTAAGGGCTGGGGTGGGCTGCATGTGGGGTGAGCGTTAGGGTTGGGGATGGGATTGGGTTAGCGTTTTGGTTGGGGGTTGGGTTGGGGTATAGGTTTTGGGGCTGGGGGTTCGGGTTAGGGTTTAGGTTTGGGGGTTGGGGTTGGGGTTGGGTTTGGGGCTGGGGCTGGGATAGGTGGGGACTAGTGCTGGGGCTGGGCTACGGCTAGTGCTAAGTTTTGAGTGTTGGGGTTATTGTTTGGGGTTGGGGGGTTGGGTTTAGTTTAGGTTTGGGGTAAGGTTGGGGTTGGGGTTAGCATTGGTGTTAGGTTTTGGGGGCTTCAGGCCGGGGGTCAGGGGTTAGGGGGTTGAGGCTGGGGTTGGGGTTTAGTTTTAGAAATTAAATTAAAATTAAAATTTAAAATTAAAGAAATTAAAACTTCTTATTAAAATTACTCTTAAATTTTAAAATTAAATTTAAAATTAAATATTTAAATTTAAATTAAAATTAAAATTAAAAATTAAAATTAAATTTAAAATTAAATTTAAAATTTAATTAGTAATAAATTTAAAATTAAGTTAAAATTAAAATTAGAAATTAA
>CAKJTW010000654.1:0-29232 GCA_917880005.1 Nanger dama
CCTTAACCCTATCGCAATCCCAAACTAACCCTACCCCTAACACTAACCACAACCTCTAAACCTACCCCTTCCCTAACCCTAACCCTATTCTAACCATAACCCTAAACCTAACCCCGTATAACAATAAACCTAATAGTAATGCTAGCCTTAACCCTAAACCCAACCCCCAACGCCAACCCTACCTTAAACCTACCTTAAAACTAGCCCTAGGCCTAACTCCTAACCCTAACCCTAACTTTAACCCTAACACATATCCTAAGCCTAAGCACTTTCCCCTAACCCTAACCCTAAACCCTAACCCTAATCCCCAACCCTAACCTTAACCCTAACACTAAACCTAATCCTAACCCTAAACCCTAACCCTATCCCTAACCTTAACTCTAACCCCAACCATAACACTAATCACTAACTGTAACCCTCGACCTAGCCCTATCCCTATCCCTCAGCCCCAGCACTAGGCCTAATTCTAAACATATTCTCAGCTTGAACCATAACCCTAACACTAACCCTAACCCTAACCCTAAACCAAACCCTAACCCTAACCCTAAACGTATCCAAACACCTCAACCCTAACCATAACCCTAACCCCTAACCTTAACCCTAACATTAACCCTAACCCTAAACCCAAACCCTAACCCCAACCCCAACCGTATCCACAACCCCTAACCCTAACCATAACCCTAACCCTAAACCTAACCCTAACATTAACCCTAATCCTAAACCTAAACCCTAACCCAAACCCTAACTCCTAAAACCTAACCCTAATCTTACACCAACCCTAACACCAACCATAACCCTAACCCTTACCCCAACAACAATCCCAACCCTAACCCCAACCCGAATCCCAACCATAACCCCAACCCAACCCTAACCCCAACCTCAACCCCTAACCCTAAAACTATCCATATCCCTAACCCCTAACCCCCAAACCCTAACCCTAAACCTAATCGCTACCCCTAACCCTAACACTAATCCTAACCCCTAAACCTAACGCTATCTCTAACCCTAACGCAAAAAGATAACCCCAACGCTAACCCTAACCCTAAAACCTAACAGTAACGCTAACCCCTAATGCTAAACCTAACCCTAAACCCTGACCCTGACTCTGACTGTGAACCCGACCCTGACCCTAACCATAACCCTAACCCTATCCCAACTGTAACCCTATCCGTAACCCTAACCACAACCCCTAAACCTACCTGCACCCCTACCCCAACCCTAACCATAACCCTATCCCTAAAACCTAAACCATAACCTTACCTTAATCCTAACCCAAACCCTTACCAAAACCCTTATCTTAACCCTAACCCAACTCTAACACTAACCCTAACCCTAACACTAACCACAATGCCTAAACCCAACCCTAACCCTAGCCCTAACCCTATTCTAACTCTAATCCCAAACCTAACACTGCATAACAATAAACCTAATAGTAACACTAACCTTAACCCTAAACCTAACCCCAATGCTGAACCTACCCTTACCCTAACCCTAACCCTAACCCTAAACCAAACCCCAACACTAACCCTAACCCTAACCCTAACCCCAAATCTAACCCCTAACCCTAACACTAACCCCAAACCTAAAACTCTTCTAACCCTAAACCTAAGTGTAACCCTAACCCTAACCCCAACCGTAACCCCAATCCTAACCCTAACCCCAACCCTAACACTAAACCCAACCCTTACCCTAACCCTAATCCCTATCCCTAACCCTAACCCTAACCGTAACCCTAATCCTAACCCTAACCCTAACCCTAACACTAAACCTAACCCCTTACCCTAACCCTAATCCCTATCCCTAACCCTAACCCTAACCCACATATACCTTTAACCCTACTCTTACCCCTACCCAGAACCCGAAACCAACCCAACCCTACTCCTACCCCTAACCCTAACCTTAACCCCTAACCGAACCCTACCCCTACTCCCAAAACTAACCCTTAAACTCACCCAACCCTAAACCTAACCCCTAACCCTAACCCCTAACACTAACCCTAACCAAAACCCCTAACCGTAACCCCAACCCTAACCCAAACCCTAACCCTAAACCTAACCCTAACACTAACCCTAACCCCTAACCCTAACACTAACCCCAACCCCCTAACCCTAACCCTAATCAAAACCCCTAACCCAAACCCTAACCTAAAACTAACCCTAAACCTAACCCCTAACCTAATCCTAACCAGTACCCCTAACCCTAACTCAAATCCCAGCCCCAACACTAAATCTAACCCTAACCCTAACACTAAATCCTAACTCTAACCCCAACCGCTAACCCTATCCCTAACCCTAACTGGTCTAAATCTGACCCCTAACCCTACTCTACCCTACCCCTAACCCAACCGTAACCTTATCCCTAACCCTGACCACAACCCCTAAACCGACATGCACCCTTCCCCTACCCCTAACCATAACCCTATCCCAAATCCTAAACCATAAACCTAACCCTAACCCTAACACTAAACACTAACCCTTACCTTAACCCTAACCCAACCCTAACTCTAACCCTAACCCCTAACACTAACCACAACCCCTAAACCTAACCGCAGCCCTAGCCCTAAACCTATTATAACCCTAACCCTAAACATAACCCTCTATAACAATAAACCTAAGAGTAACGCAACAACCCACCAACCCTAACCCTAACCCTAACCCACACATACCTTTAACCCTACCCTTCACCCTAAACCCAACCCAACTCTACTCCTACCCCTAACCCTAAACTTAACCCTAAAACCAACCCTACACCTACCCCTAACGTTAACCCTAAAACTCACCCAACCCTATCCCTAACCCCCAAACCTAGCCCAGCCCTAACCCCTAGCCCCAGTCCTAGACCTAAACCTAGCACTAACCCTAACCATATACCTGCCCCCTAAACTCTAAACCCTAACTCTAACCCTAACCCTAACCCTAACTTTAACCCAACCCCTTACCCTAACCCTAACCCCAACCCCTAACACTAACCCCAAATCCTAACCCTAATCCTAACCATAACCTTAACCCCAAGCCCTAACCATAACCCCTAACCCTAGCCCTAGCCCTAGCCCTAACCCTATCCCTAGCCCTAACACTAACCCTAACACTAACCCTAAACCCTAAACCCTAACACTAACACGACCCTAACCCTATCCCTAACCCCAACCAATGCCTCTACCCATATTCTACCCCTATCCCTAACCCTAACACCTAACCATAAACCCAACAGCTAACCCAAACCAAACGCTAACCCTAAACTTAAACCCTAACACTAACCCTAACTCTAACCCGAAACCTTACCCATAACCCTAACCCTAACCCTAACTGTAACCCTAACACTAATCTTAACCCTAACTCGTCTAACCCTAACCCTAAACCTACCACTACCCATCTACATACCCTTACCCCCTAACTCTAACACAACCCTAACCTCAACACTAATCCTAACATTCACCACCACCCCTATCCATACCCCTGCTCCTAACACTAACCCCAACGTTAAACCTAACCCTATCCCTAAACCCTAAACCCTAACCCTAACCCTAACCTTAACACTAAACACTAAACCTAACCCTAACACTAAACCAAACCTAACCCTATCCCTAAACCTAACACTAACAACAACACCTAACCTTACCTCTAACCCTAACTCCAAAACTAAACCTAAATCCTAACACTAACCCTAACCTTAAACCTAATCCTAATCCAACCCAAACCCTTACCCTAACTCTATCCCTAACCCCAACCGTAACCCTAGCCCCAACCCAAACCCTAGCCCTAGCCCCAACCATATCCCTAGCTCCCAGCCCTAACCCTAAACATAACGCTAACCCAACCCTAAACCTAACCCTAACTTTAACCCTAATCCTTAACCTAAACCCTGAATTCTAACACTAACCCTAAAAGTAAGCTATAACTCTAAACCTAACCCAACACTAACCCTATCCTAAAACCCTAAAACCTAACCCTAACCCTAAACTTTAAACCTAACCCTAAAACAACACCAATACTAACCCCAAAACAACACCAATACTAACCCTAAAACTAACGCTAACCACAACCCCTAAAACCTACCCCTAACCTTAACCCTAACCCCTAATCCTAACACTAACCACTAAACCTAACCCTGACCCTAACCATAAACCCTATACCTAACCCTAACCCGAAATCCTAACCCTAACCCAACCCTAACTCTATCCCTAACTCTAACCCTAACATTAAACCCTAAACTTAACACTAACCCTAAAACCTAACCCTACACCTAGCTGTAGCCCTAGCTCTGGCACTATTTCTGAACCTAATCCTAGCCCTAGCCCTAACCCTAACACAAGGCTAACCCTAAACCTAACCCCAACCCACACCCCTACCCCTATCCCTAATCCCTAACCCTAAATCTAACCCCTAACCTTAACTCTGAACCCTAACCCTAACTCCATCCCCAACCCTAAACTCAAACCTAACTCTAACCCTAAACCATAAACCCTAACCCTATCCCTAACCGTAACCAAACCCCAACCCCTAACACTAATTTCAACCCATTCCCCTACCCGTACCCCCTACCCCTAACCGATAACTCTAACCCTAACCCTAACCCCTAACACTAACCATAACCTAAACCATACCCTAACCCAAAATTCTAACCCCTAACCCTAACCCTAGTCTAAGCCCTAGCCATAGCCCTAGCAATAGCCCTAGCACTAACCCTATCTGTAGCCCTAATCCTAACTCTAACACTAACCCTAAATCTAACCCTAACAACAATCCAAACCCAACCATAGCACTAACCTTAAAACTGATCCCAAACCATCTCCATACCACTACCCCTAACCCTAATACTAACCCTAACCCCTAACCGTAACCCTAACCGTAACCCTACCCCTACACTTACACCTAACCAAATCCAACCCTAACCCTAACCCTAACCCTAGACCTAGCCCCTACCCTAAACTTAACCCTAACGCTAAACCTAATCCTAAGCCTAAACCCTAACCCTAACCCTAACCCTAATCCAACCCTAAGAGTAACACTAACCCTAACCCTAAAACTAACCTTAACCTAACCCTAACCTTAATATTAACCTTAACACTAACCCTAATCCTAGCCCTAACACTATCCCTAGCCTTGACTGTAACACTAACACTAATCCTAAACCCTAAAACCTAACACTAACCCTAACCATAACCCTAACCTTACAATAACTCTAAATCCTAATTCTAACCCTAACCCTAACACCTAAACATAATCCTAACCAAAACCTTAACCATAACCCTAACACCAACCCCAACCCTAACTCTAACCTCAACCCTAAACCTAACCCTAACATTAACCCTAACCCCAACCCCAAACCCACACTAACCCTAACCCCAACCCTAACCCCTAACCCTAAATCTAATCCTAATCCTAACCCTAAAACTAACCCTAACCCCTAATTCTAACCCTAACCCTAACGCTAAATCTAACCCTAAACCCTGACACTGACTCTGACCCTGACCCTGTCCCTGATCCTGACCCTAACCCTAACCCTAACCCTAACCTACCCCAACCCTAACCCCAACCCCAACCCCAACCTAACCCTAACCTCTAACCCTAAATCTAATCCTAACCCTAACCCTAAAACTAACACTAAGCTCTAATTTTAACCCTAACCCTAACGCTAATCCTAACCCTAAACCCTGACACTATCTCTGACCCTGACCCTGTCCCTGATCCTGACCCTAACCCTAACCCTAACCCTAAACCCTAACCCTAACCCTAACCTAATCCCTAACCCTAACCCTAACCCTAACCAAAAACCCCTAAACCTAACCCTAACCCGAACCAAAATCTCTTCTAACCCTACACCTAATAATAAAGCTAACCCTAACCCTAACCCTAAAAAAGCCTAACCCCTCACCCTAACCCCTAACCCTAACCCTAACCCTAACCCTAACCTTACCCCTAACCCCAACCCCAACCCCAACCCTAAATCCAACCCCAACCCTAACCCTAACCCTAACCCCTAACCCTAAATCTAATCCTAACCCTAACCGTAACACTAACCCTAACCCCTAATTTTAACCCTAACCCTAACCCTAATCCTAACCCTAAAACCTTACACTGACTCTGACCCTGACCCTGTCCCTGATCCTGACCCTAACCCTAACCCTAACCCTAAACCCTAACCCTAACCCTAACCTAACCCCTAACCCCTAACCATAATCAAAACCCCTAAACCTAACCCCTAACCCTAACCTTAACCCTAAATCTCTTCTAACCCTACACCTAATAGTAACGCAAACCCTAACCTTAAAACAAACTCTAACCCTAACCCTAACCCTAACCCTAACCGTAACCCTAACCCTAACCCCTAATCCTAACCCCAACCTTAGCCCTAGCCATAGCCCCAGCCCTAGCACTAGCCCTAGCCCTAACCCTAACCTAACCCCTAACCCTAAACTTAACACTAACCCCTAACACTAAGCCTAACCCTAAAGCCTAACCCTAACCCAAACCCTAACCCTAACTGTAAACCCTAAACCCTAAGCCCACCCTGAACCCCAACCCTAACCTTAACTGAAACCCCAACTCTAACACTAATCCTAACCCTAACCGTAACCCTAACTCTGTTCTAACCCTAACCCTTAATTTAACTTCTAACCTTAACCCTAACAGTAACACTAACCCTAAACCTAACCCCAACCCCAATCCCAACCCCACCCTAACCCTTAACATACCCTAACCCTAAACCTAACCCTAACCCTGACCCTAACCCTAGCCCCAGCACTATCCCTAGCTCTAACGCTATCCCTAGCCCTAACCCTAACCCAACCCTAACCCACCCTAACCCTAACCCTAACCCCTAAACCCTAGCCATACCCCTTCCCCTACCGCTACCCCTACTTCTACACATAACCCTAACCCCTAACCCTAACCCTAACACTAGCCCTAAACATATCCCTAACCCTAACGCCAACCCTAAGCCTAAATCCTAAAACCTAACACTAAAGCTAACCTTAACCCTAACAATAACCCTAACCCTAATTCCTAAACGTAAACCCAACCCTAACCCTAAACACTAACCCTAACCCTAACCTTAGCCCTAGCCGAAGCCCTAGCCCTAGCACTAGCCCTTGCCCTAACACTAGCCCTAGCCCTAACCCTAACCCTAACCATAACCATAACCCTAAACCCCAAAGGCCTAACCCTAACCCTAAACCCTATACCCTAACCTTAACCGTAACCCAAACGCTAACCAAAACCTATCCCTAACACTAACCCTACACCCAAAACCGTACCCCTACCCTTACCCCTACCGTGAACCCTAGCCTAACACAACCCTAACCATAACCATAACCCTAACCCTAACTCCAAACACTTACCCTAACACTAATGCTAACACAACCCTAACCCTAATGCTAATCCTAACTGTAACCACCAATACTAACACTAACCCTAATCCTAACTCTAAACCCTAACCCTAACCGCAACCTTTTTCTAAACCTAACCCTAAACTAAACCTCTTCTAACCCTTACCCTAACAGTAACACTAACCCTAAACTTAACCCTAACCCCAACCACAACCCTAAACCTAACCCAACCCTAACCATAACCCTAACACTAACCCTAACCCTAAACTCTATTCCTCACCCTAACCCTAACCCCTAACAATAACCCTAACCATAACCGTAAACCTAACCCTAACCCTAACTCCTAACACTAAGAGTAACCCTAACCCTTACCCTAATCCTAAACCCTAACCCTAAACCATAACTCTAAGCCCTAACCCTAAAGCTAACCCTGCCCTATCCCTAACCCTAAACCTAATGCTAAACCCTAACCTAACCCTAACCCTAGCCATAGCCCTAACCCCTAACCCTAGCCATAGCCCTAACCCTAAGCCTAACCCTAACCCTAACCCTAACCCCAACCCTAACCCTAACACTACCCTAAACCTAAACTCAACCCTAACCCTAACCCTAGCCCTAGCCTTACACCTTGCCCTAACCCTATCCCTAGCGCTAAACCTAAACCTAACCATAACCATAAACCCCAAACCCTAACCTTAATGCTAAACCTAACACTAACCCAACCCTAATATTAACCCTAAAACCTAACCCCAACGCATACCCCTTCCCCTACCCCTACCACTACCCCTGCCCGTAATCTTAAACCCTAACCGTAACCCGAACCCCTAACGCTAAACATAACCCTAAATCTAAACCTCTTCTTGCCCAAAACTAACAGTAACACTAACCCTAACCCCAACCCCAACCCCAACCCTAAACTTAACAGTGCCCTAACTCCAAACCCAACCCTAACCCTAACCCTAACTCTAGACCTAGCCCTAGCCCTAGCTCTAATCCTAACCCTAACCCTAAACCTAATCCAAAACCCTAAAAGCTACCAGTAACCCTAACCCTACCCCCTAAACCTACACTAACCCCAAATCCTAAACCTAAATCTAACACTAACCCTAAACTCTAACCCTAACAATAGCCCTAGCACTAGCCCTTGCCCTAAAACTAACCCTAGCCCTAACCCTACCCCTAAACCATAAAACCTAACCCTAACCCTAAAACTAGATCTAACCCTAAACCTAACACTAACACTAACCCTAATCCCAAACATAACCCTAACCCCAACCCCTAACCCAACCCTAACCCCTAACATTAACACTAACCTCAACACCTAATCCTACCCTTACCCCTAACCGTAACCCTAAACCTAGTCCTCGACCCATCCCTAGACATACCCCTAGCTTTAAATCCTAACCCTAGCACTAGCCCCAAACCTAAACCTAACGCTAACACTACCCTCAATCCCTAATCCTATCCCTACTCCTATCCCTAAACCTAACCTCAACTCTAACCCTAACCCTACCCTAAACCTAACCATATTCTAACCCTAACCCTAAATCTAAACCTCTTCTAACCCTAACCCTAACAGTAACGCTAAACCTAACCTTACCCTAACCCTAACCGAAACCCTAAGCATGAACCTGCCCTAACCCTAACCCCTAACCCTAAACCTAACACTATCTGCAACCCTAACAAAAACACTAACACTAACCCTAAACCTAAACCTAAATCTAAACTAATCTTAACTCTAACCTAACCAATAACACTAACACTAACCCTAAATCCTAACCCTAACCCTAACCCTAAATCCCAACCCTGACCCTAAAATTTGCCCTAGCCCTAGCACTAGCCCTGTCCCTAAACCAAGCCCTATCCCGTTAGGGGTTTTGGTTAGGGTTAGGGTTAGGGGTTAGGATTAGGGTTAGGGTTAGGGATAGGGTTTAGGTTAGCCTTAGGGTTAGGGGTTAGGATCAGGGTCAGGGTCAGGATTTAGGGTTGGGGTTAGCATTAGGGTTAGCATTAGCGTTAGGATTAGTGTTAGGGTTAGGGTTAGGCTTAGGGTTAGAGGTTAGGATTAGTGTTAGGGTTAGGGTTAGAGATGAGGGGTTTGGGTTAGGGTTAGGGATTAGGGTTAGGGTTAGGGTTAGTGTTGGGGTTGGGGTTAGGGTTGGGGTTGGGGTTGGGGT
Source organism: Nanger dama (assembly GCA_917880005.1). Taxonomy (NCBI): domain Eukaryota; kingdom Metazoa; phylum Chordata; class Mammalia; order Artiodactyla; family Bovidae; genus Nanger; species Nanger dama. The sequence continues at coordinate 9,505 of CAKJTW010000654.1, forward strand.
TAGGTTTGGGATTGCAGTTGGGTTTAGGTTTGGGATTGTGGTTCTGGTTAGGGTTGGGGTTGGGGTTAGGGATAGGGTTGGGGTTAGGGTTAGGTTTGGGGTTAGGGTTAGTGTTGGGGTTGGGGTTAGGGTTAGGGTTAGGGTTTAGGATTAGGGTTAGGGTTAGGTTTATGGTTTTGGTTTAGGGTTAGGGTTAGCGTTAGGTTAGTGTTAGGGTTGGGGTTGGGGTTAGTGTTAGGTTGGGGTTGGGGTTAGGTTTAGGTTAGGGTTTGGTTTAGGGCTATGGTTATAGTTATGGTTAGGGTTTGGTTTAAGGTTAGGGTTAGGGTTAGGTTTTGGTTTAGGGTTAGGTTAGGGGCTTTGGTTAGGGTTAGGGATAGTGTTAGCGGTTAGGGTTAGGGTTAGGGTTAGGGTTAGGGGTTAGGGTTAGGGTTAGGGTTTAGGATTAGGGTTCGGGTTAGGTTTGGGGTTAGGGTTTAGGGTTAGGGGTTTAGGTCAGGGTCAGGGTTTAGGGTTAGGGTTAGCGTTAGGGTTAGTGTTAGGGTTAGGATTAGGCTTTAGGATTTAGTGTTATTGTAGGGATAGGGTTATGGTTAGGGTTAGTGTTAGGGTTTAGTGTTTAGGGTTAGGGTTTGGGTTAGGATTAGCGGTTTTGTTTAGGGTTAGGGTTAGGTTAGGTGTTAGGTTTAGGGTTTCGGTTAGGGTTTAGGGTTAGTGTTAGGTAAGGGTTAGTGTTAGTGTTAGGGTTAGGGTCAGGTCAGGGTCAGGGTTTAGGGTTAGGGTAGGGATAGGGTTGGGTTTGGGGTTAGGGTTGGGGTTTGGGTTAGGGTTAGGATTTGTGTTAGGTTAAGGTTTGGGTTAGGGATTAGGGTTAGGATTTGTGTTAGGGTTAAGGTTAGGGTTAGGAATTAGGGTTAGGTTTAAGGTTTAGGGTTTGGTTGGGGAAAGAGTTTAGGCTTAGGATATGTGTTAGGGTTAATGTTAGGGTTAGGGTTAGAGTTAGGCTTAGGGCAAGGTTTAGGGTAGGTTTAGAGTAGGGTTGGCGGGGGGTTAGATTTAGGGTTAAGGTTAGCGTTACTCTTGTTTTATTGTTATAGAGGTTTATGTTGAGGGTTATGGTTAGAATAGGTTTAGGGCTAGGGGTAGGGGTAGGTTTAGGGGTTGTGGTTAGTGTTAGGGTAAGGGTTAGTGTTAGGGTTGAGTTACGCTTAAGGTAAGGGTTAGTGTTTAGTGTTAGGGTTAGGTTAGGGGTTATAGTTTAGGCTTTAGGGATAGTGTTATTGTTATGGGTAGGGTAAGTGAGGCAGGTAGGTTTAGGGGTTCTGGTTAGGGTTAGAGATAAGATTATGGTTGGGTTAGTGGTAGGGGTAGAGGTAGGTTTAGGGTTAGGTTTAGACAAGTTAGCATTAGGGTTAGGGTTAGGGGTTAGGGTTAGGGTTTTGGTTAGGTAAGGGTTAGTGTTATGGTTAGGGGTTAGGGTTAGGGTTAGGATTAAGTGTTAGGGTTAGGGTTAGGGTTAGGTTTAGGGTTATAGTTAGGGTTAGGGTTAGGGTTAAGGGTTAGGGTTAGGTTTAGGGTTAGGGTTAGCGTTAGGTCACGGTCAGGGTCAGGGTCAGAGTCAGGGTCAGGGTTTAGGTTAGGTTTAGCGTTAGGGTTAGCGTTAGTGTTAGGGTTAAGGTTATGGTTAGCTTAGGGGTTAGTGTTAGAGTTAGGGTTAGGGTTAGGGTTAAGGGTTAGGGTAAGTGTTAGGGTTAGTTTAGGGTTTAAGTTGGGGTTAGGGTTAGGTTGGGATTAGGGTTGGGGTTAGGGTTAGGATAGGGATTGGATTTGGGTATTGCAGGGTTAGGGCTATGGTTAGGGTTAGTGTTAGGTTTTAGGTTTTAGGGCTAGGGTTAGGTTAGAGTTAGGGGTTTTGGTTGAGGTAAGGGGTTAGTGTTAGGGTTAGGGGTTAGGTTTAGGTTAGGATTAGGTGTTAGGGTTAGGGTTAGGGTTAGGGGTTAGGTTTAGGATATAGTTAGGTTAGGGTTAGGTTTAAGGGTTAGGGTTAGAGTTAGGGTTAGGGTTAGCGTTAGGGTCACGGTCAGGGTCAGGGTCAGAGTTTAGGGTTAGGTTTAGCGTTAGGGTTAGCGTTAGGGTTAGGGTTAGGGTTAGCTTAGGGGTTAGTGTTAGAGTTAGGGGTTAGGGGTTAAGGGTTAGGTAAGTCTTAGGGTTAGTTTAGGGTTTAAGTTGGGGTTAGGGTTAGGGGTTGGGATTAGGGTTGAGGTTAGGGTTAGGATAGGGTTAGGATTTAAGGTATTGCAGGTTTAGGGTTATGGTTAGGGTTAGTGTTAGGTTTTAGGTTTTAGGGCTAGGGTTAGGGTTAGGGGTTAGGGTTTTGGTTCAGGTTAGTATTATGGTTACAGGTTAGGTTTGGGGTTTGGGTTAGGGTCTAAGATTAGCGTTAGGTTGGGTTAGGGTTAGGGTTACTGTTAGGGTCAGGGTTAGGGTTAGGATTAGGGTCAGGCTTAGGGTCAGGGTTTAGGGTTAGGGTTAGCGTTAGCGTTAGGGTTAGGGTTAAGCTTAGGGTTAGGTGATAGGGTTAGTGTTAGGGTTAGGGTTAGGGGTTAGGGGTTAGGGTTAGGGTTAGGGGTATGGGTTAGGGTTAGGGTTAGGGGTTACGGTTGGGGTAATGGTTAGGGTTTATGGTTAGGGTTAGGGTTAGTGTTTAGGATTATGGTTAGGAATACGGTTGGGGTAGGGGTTACGTTTAGGGTTAGGGGTTAGGGGTTAGGTTAGGTTAGGTTTAGGTTAAACGTTACGGTTAGGTTTAGTGTTAGGGTTAGTGTTAGGTGTAGGGTAAGGGTCAGGGTCAGGGTTTAGTGTTAGGGTTAGGATAGGTTAGTGGTTAGGGTTAGTGTTCGGGTTAGCGTTAGGGTTCGGGTTCGGGTTAGGTTTAGGGGTTAGAGTTACTTAGGTTAGGGTTAGGGGTTACGGTTAGGGTTATGGTTGGGGTTGAGGTTAGGGGTTGGGATTGTGGTTGATGTTAGGGTTTGGATTGGGGTTAGGGTTAAGGTTAGTATTAGGGTTGAGGTTAGGGTTAAGTTTGGGGTTGGTGTTAGGGTTAGGTTTTGGGCTTTGGGTTACGGTTAGGGTTGGTGTTAGGGTTAGGGTTAGGGTTTGGTTTAGGGTTAGGGTTAGGATTAGGTTTAAGGGTTGGTTTAGGGTTAGGGATAGGGTTAGGATTAGGTTTAGGGTTAGAGTTTGGTTTATGGTTAGGGTTAGGATTAGGTTAGGTTAGGGTTAGGTTAGGTGTTGGGGTTAGGGTTAAGGTTTAGGGTTAGGTTTAGGTTAGGGGTTTTGGTTAGGGTTAGTGTTAGGGTTAGTGTTAGTTTTGGGGGGTAGGGTTAGGGTTAGGTTAAGGGTTAGGGTTAGGTTAGGCTTAGGGTTGGTTTAGGGTTAGGGTTTGATTTTAGGGTTAGGGTTAGGGTTAGGGTTTTGGTTAGTGTTGGGTTAGGGATCAGGGTTAGGTTTAGGGGTTATTGTTGGAGTTAGGTTTAGTGTTTAGGGTTAGCGTTAGGGTTAGGGTTTGTGTTAGGTTAGGCTTAGGGTTAGGGTCAGGTTCACGGTTAGGTTCAGGGTTTACGGTTAGGGTTAGCGTTAGGGTTAGCATTACGTTAGTGTCAGCGTTAGGGTTAGGGTTATGTTAGGTGTTAGGGGTTAGTGTTAGGGTTAGGGCTATGGGTTAGGGTTAGGGTTGGGTTAGGGGTTAGGGTTAAGGTTGGGTTAGAGTTTACTGTTGGGTTTGGGGTTAGTGTTGGGATTGGGGTTTGGTTTAGGAATTGGGGTTGGGGTTAGAGTTAGGGTGGGTTTAGGTTTAGGTTTAGGGTTGGGGTTAGGGTTTAGGGTTGGGGTTGGTCTTAGGGTTAGGGTTGGGGTTAGGTTTAGGATTAGGGTTAGGGGTTAGGTTTAGGGGTTCGTGATAGGTTTAGTGTTAGGGTTAGGGTTAGGGTTAGGTTTGGGTTAAAGTTAAGGTTACGGTTAAGTTAGAGTTAGGGTTAGGATTAGGGGTTAAGGTTAGGGTTAGGATTAGGGTTAGGGTTAGGGTTTTAGGTTAGGGTTTAGGTTAGGGTTAGGGATTGGGTTAGGGTTGTGTTAGGGTTATGGTTAGGTTAGGGGTTAGGGTGAGGGTGAGGGTTAGGGTTAGGGTTAGGGTTTGGTTTAAGGTTAGGGTTAGGGTTAGTGTTACTCTTAGGTATAGGGTTAGAAGAGGTTTAGGCTTAGGGTTATGGTTAGAATTAGGGGTTTTGGTTGGGGTTAGGGTTAGGGTTAGGGTTAGGGGTTATGGTTATGGTTTGGGCTAGGGTCAGGGTCAGGGGGCAGGTTCAGGGTTAGGGTTAGTGTTAGGTTAGCATTAGTGTTAGGGCTAGAGTTAGGTTTAGGCATTAGGGTTAGTGTTAGTGTTAGGGTTAGGGTTAGGGTTATGGTTATGGTTAGGGTTGGGGCTGGGTTGGGGTTAGGTTAGGGGTTAGGGGTTAGGGTTAGCATTACTCTTAGGTTTAGGGTTAGAAGAGATTTCGGTTTAGAGTATGATTTAGGGTTAGGGTTAGGGGTTAGGCTTAGGGTTAGCGTTAGGGTTTAGGGTTAGGGATGGGGTAGCGGTATGTGTTGGGGTTTGGGTTAGGTTTAGGTTTAGGGTTGGGTTAGGGTTACGGTTAGGGTTTAGGGTTAGGATTAGGGTTAGTGTTTGCGTTAGAGTTAGGTTTAGTGTTAAGGTTGGGGTAACGGTTAGCAATAGGGTTAGTGTTAGGAATAGGGTTAGTGTTGTTTTTACGGTTAGGGCTAGGGGTACTAATAACGCTAAGGGTATGTGTTGGGGTTAGGGTAGGGTTAGGGATAGGTTAGCATTACTCAGGGTTAGGGTTAGAAGGGTTTCGGTTTAGGGTAAGTTTTATGGTTAGGGTTAGGTGTTAGGGTTAGGGTTGGGTTATGGTTAGGGTTAGTGTTAGGTTTAGGGTTAGGGTAGGTTTAAGTTTAGTGTTGGGGTTGGGGTTAGGGATAGGATTAGGGTTAGCATTACTGTTAGGTTTAGGGGTTAGAAGAGGATTAGGTTTAGGGTTACGGTTACCATAGGGTTAGGGTTAGTATTAGGGTTAGGGTAAAGTTAGGATTGGGTTGGGGTTGGAGTTAGGGTTAGGGTTAGGGTCATGGATTAGGGTTAGGGTTAGGGTTATGGGTTAGGGTTAGTGTTAGGGTTAGTGTTAGGTAAGGGGTTACGGTAATGGTTAGGGTGCGGGGTAGGGGTAGGGGAATGGGTTGGGGTAAGGGTTATGGTTAGTTTTATTGTTGTGTAAGGATTAGGGTTAGTGTTAGTGTTTGGGGTTAGGGTTAGTGTTAGGATTTAGGATTTAGTGATAGAGTTAGGGTAAGGGATAGGGTTAGGATTAGGGTTAGAGTTAGATTAGGGTTAGGGTTAGGGTTAGGGTTAGGGTTATGATTTAAGCTTTATGGTTATGGTTAGGGTTACGGTTTAGGGTTAGGGTATGGTCAGGTTTAGGATTAGGGTACGGGTAGTGGTATGTGTTGGGTTAGTGTTAGGGTTAGGGTTGAGTTAGGGTTAGGTATAGGTATAGGGTTAGGGTAGGGGTAGGTTTAGGGTTAGGGTTAGACGAGTTAGGGTTAGGGTTAGGGTTAGGGTTAGGGTTCAGGGTTTTGTTAGGTTTAGGTTAAGGTTAGAGTTAAGTAGAGGGTTAGGGCTAGGGCTAGGACTAGGGCTAGGGGCTAGGGCTAGGGGGTTAGTGTAAGGGTAGGGTTCAGGGTTATGGTTATGGTTAGGTTTAGGGTTAACAAGGGTTAGGGTTAGAGCTGGGGTTTGGGTTAGGGTTAGGGTTTGGGTAAGGGGGCTAGGTTTAGGGATACGGTAAGGTTTAGGGTTTAGGTTAGGGTTAGGGTTATGGTTAGTGATAGGGTTAGTGTTACTGTTAGGGTTAGTGTTGGGGTTGGGGTTAGGTTAGGTTTAGGATAAGGTTTAGGGTTAGGGTTAGGGTTAGTGTTAGGATTAGCGTTAGAGTTAGGGTTAGGGTTAGGATTTTGTTTAGGTAAGGGTTAGGGGTAAGTGTAGTGGTATGTGTTGGGGTTAAGGTTAGGATTTGGGTTAGGGTTGGGTTAGGGTTAGGGTTAGGGTTAAGGTTAAGGTTAGGGTTGGGGTTAGGTTAGGGTTAGGAGTTAGGGTTGGGGTTATGGGTTAGGGTTAGGGGTTAGGCTTAGGGTTTGGTTTAAGTTTAGGGTTAGGGTTAGTGTTAGGATCAGCGTACTTTTAGGTTTAGGGTTGGAAGAGGTTAGGGTTAGGGTTAGGGTTAGGGTTCAGGGTTAGGGTTAGGGTTAGGGTTTAGGTTAGGGTTAGGTTAGGGTTTAAGGTTAGGGTTAGGGTTAGGATTTGGGGTTAGGGTTAGGGTTAGGGTTTAGGGTTAGGGTTAGGTTGGGGTTAAGGTTTAGGGGTTAGGGTTAAGGTTAGAGTTAGTGTTAGTGTTAGGGTTAGGGTCAGGGTCAGGGTCAAGGTCAGAGTCACGGTTAGGGTTAGCATTAGGGTTAGGGTTAGGTTTAGGGTTAGGGTTAGGGTTAGGGTTTAGGGTTAGGTTAAGCGATAGGGTTTAAGGTTAGGATTGGGTTAGGGTTAAGGTTTGTTTTAGGGTTAGCATTTAGGGTTTAGGGTTAAGGTTAAATGTAGGGTTGAGTTAGGCCTAAGGATAGGGTTAGGGCTAGGGCTAGTGCTAGGGGTAGGGCTAGGGCTAGGTCAGGGTTAGGGTTAGGGTTGAGGTTAGGATTTAGGTTAGGGTTAGTGTTAGATTTTAGGAGTTAGGGTTAGGTTTGAGGTTAGTGTTAGTGTTAAGGTTGAGCTTAGATTTACAGTTAGGGACAGGCTGAGGCTTATTGTAGGTTTAGGTTTAGGGTTGGGGTTGGCGTTAGGGACAGGCTAGGGTTAGCGTTACTGTTAGAATTAGGGTTAGAAGAGATTTAGGTTTAGGGTTAGGGTTAGAATGGGGTTAGCGTTAGGGTTAGGTTAGAGTTAGGGTATGTTAAGGGTTAGGGTTGGGGTTGGGCTTAGGGATTAGTGTTAGGTTTGGATTATGGTTAGGGTTATGGTTAGTGTTTAGAGTTAGGTTAGGGTTAGGGATTAGGGTTTAGTAATAGGGTTAGGGTTAGGGTTAGTCATAGGATTAGTGGTAGGGTTAGGGTTGGATGAGTTAGGTTAGGGTTGAGGTTATGTATAGGGTTGGGTTAGGGTTAGGGTATGGATAAGATTAGGGGTAGGGGTAGGTTTAGGGTTAGAGTTAGACGAGTGAGGGTTTGGGATAGGGTTAGGGATAGGGTTAGGGTTACAGTTAGGGTTAGGGTAAGGGTTATGTTTAGGGATAGGGTTAGGGTTAGGGTTAAGGTAAGGGTTAGTTTTACGGTTAGGTTTTAAGGTTGGGGTTAAGGCTTGTGTTAGCATTAGGGGGTTAGGGCTAGGCCTAGGTTAGGGGTTACGCTTAGGGTTCAGGGTAGGGGTAGGGGAATGGGTTGGGGTTAGGCTTAGGGTTAGGGTTTAGGGCCTGGAAGGATTTGGATTAGAGTTAGTGTTTAGCATTACGGTTAGCGTTAGGGCTTAGGGTTTAGTGATAGAGATAGGTAGGGATAGGTTAGGTTAGGGTTAGAGCTGGGATAGCATTAGGCCTAAGGTTTAGGCTTTAAGGCTAGGCTAGGGTTTAGGGCTAGGGCTTGGTCAGGGTTAGGGTTAGGGTCAGTGCCAGGCCAGGCCAGGCTTTGGTTAGGCTTAGGTTAGGGTGTCAGGCAGGTTGGGGATAGGTTAGTGTTAGTGTTAGAGCTAATGTTGGGATTGGGGTTAGGGTTAGGTTAGGATTAGGTCTAGGGGGTAGGGCTAGGGATAGGGTTATTATTAGGTTTAGCGTTAGGGCGAGGTTACGGTTTGGTAAGGGCTTGGGGCAGAGGTAGGGTAAGGTCAGGTGCATGGGTTGGGGTTAGGATTAGGGTTTGGGTTAGTGTTGGGTTAGGGTTAGCCTTAGTTTAGGGTTAAGATTTAGGGTTTAGGGCTAGGGTTAAGTGTAGGGGTAGGGTTAGGCCAAAGGATAGGGATAGGCCTAGGGATAGCTAGGGTCAGGTTAGGGTTAGGTTAGGTTTAGGTTAGTGTTAGGATTTAGGGTTAAGGTTAGGGATATGGTTAGTGTTAGTGTTAGGTTAGTGTTATGGTTGGGTTTAGGTTAGGTTAGATTAGGTTTAGGTTTAGTGTTAGGTTAGGGGTAGTGTTAGGGTTAGCGTTAGTGTTAGGGTTAGTGTTTGGTTAGGGGTAGGGTTAGTGGTAGGGTAAGGATAGGCGTATGGGTTGCGGATTTGTGTTAGGGTTTGGGTTAGGTTTGGGTTAGGGTTAGGTTAGTTTTAGGGTTAGAGTTTATGGTTTAGTGTTAGGTTAAGGTTAGGGGTAGGGTTAGACTTAAAGATAGGGTTATGCCTATGGCGAGTGCTAGGATAGGGCTAGGCCAGATTAGGATTAGGTTTGGGTTTAGGGTTAGGTTTCGGGTTAGGCTTTAGAGTTAGGGTTAGGTTAGGTTAACTGTTAGTGTTAGGGTTGCTGTTAGGTTTACAGTTAGGTTTTGTTTTGGCTTAGGATAGGCTTTACGTTTAGGTTGGGGGTTGGGGTTAGGGATAGGATTAGGGTTAGCGTTACTGTTAGGATTACGTTTAGAAGAGGCTTAGGTTTAGGTTAGGTTAGAAGAGTGTTTGTGTTAGGGTTAGGTTATAGTTAGGGTATGGTTAGGGTTAGGCTGGGGTTGGGGTAAGTGGTAGAGTTAGGTTTAGGGGTAAGGGTTAGGTTTAGAGTTAGGTTTGCGTTATGGTTAGGGTTAGGTAAGTGTTTAGGGTTAGTGTTAGGTTAGGGTTAGGGTTAGAGTTAGGTTATATTTGGGTTAGGGTTAAGGTTTAAGGTTTATGGTTACCGATTAGGGTTAGAGTTTATGGTTAGGGTTTGGGTCAGTGTTAGGGTTAGGGGTTAGGGTAGGGGTAGGGTTAGGGTCGGTTAGGTTTAGGTTGGGATAGGGTTAGGGTTAGGGTTAGAGTTCAGGGTATAGGGATAGGGTTTGGGGTTAGTTTAGGCCTAGGGAGAGGGTAAGGTTTAGGATTAGGGTTAGAGTTGGGTTTGGCATAGGGTTAAGGTTTAGGGTTAGGGTTAGGGTTTATGTTTAGGGTTTGGGTCAGGGTTAGGTATTGGGTTAGGTTAGGTAGGGGCATGTGTTGTGGTTTGTGTTAGGGTTAGGGTTGAGTTAGGTTAGGGATGGGTTCAGGTGTTAGGGATAGAGTTAGGGGTAGGGTTAGGCTTTAGGCTAGGGAGAGGGTTAGGCTAGGGCTAGTGCTAGGGTGGGGCCAAGACTAAGGGCTGGGTTAGTGTAAGGGTTAGGGTTCAGGGTGAGGGTTGTAGTTAGGTTTAGTGTTAGGGCAGGGTTGGGGGTTCGGTTTGGTTGGAGTTATGGTTAGGTTAGGGTTAGTGTTACTCTTAGGTTTAAGGCTAGAAGAGTTTTAGGTTTAGGGTTAGTGTTAGAATAGGGTTGGGGTTAGGTTAGGTATTAGGGTTAGGGTTAGGTTAGGGTTAGGCTTAGGTTTGGGTTACGGTTAGGGTTAGGGTTTGAGTAGGATTATGGGTTGGAATTTGGGTTAGGTTAGCAATGGGTTAGGGTTAGGTTAGGTAAGTGTTTAGGGTTTAGGGTTAGGTTAGGTTAGGTTTATGGTTAGGGATAGTGTTAGGGTGGGGTTAGGTTTAGGGGTCGGTTTAGGCTGTGGTTAGGGTTACAGTTAGGGTTTAGGGTTGAGGTTAAGGTTTAGGTTAGGTTTAGGGTTAGGGGCTAGGTTAGTGTTTAGGCTGTGGTTAGGGTTGAGGTTAGGTTAGCGTTAGGGTTGGGATTAGGTTTAGGCTTAGTGTTAGGTTAGGTTAGGGCTAGTGTTAGGGCTGGGTTATGTTTAGGGGTATGGGTAGGGATTGGTTTAGGGGCTGTGGTTAGGTTACAGTTAGGGTTTATGGTTAGGTTTAAGGCTTAGGTTATGTTTAGTGTTGGGGTTAGGGTTAGGTTAGTGTTTAAGGTTAGGTTTAGGGTTGAGGTTTAGGGTTAGGGTTAGGATTAGGTTGGAGTTAGTGTTAGGGTTAGTGTTAGGGTTGGGGTTAGTGTTAGTGTTAGGTTGGGTTATGTTTAGGGGTATGGGTAGGGATTGGCTTAGGGGTTATGGTTAGGGCTACAGTTAGGGTTTATGGTTGGGTTTGGGGTTTAGGTTATGTTTAGTGTTGGGGTTAGGCTAGGGTTAGTGTTTAAAGTTAGGCTTAGGGTTGGGGTTTAGGTTAGGTTAGGATTAGGTTAGAGTTAGTGTTAGGGTTAGTGTAGGGTTGGGGTTAGGGTTAGTGTTAGGTTCAGTTATGTTTAGGGTATGGGTTAGGGTTAGGTTTAGGTTATGCTTAGGGCTTGTTAGGCTAGGTTAGGTTTAGGTTAGGGTTTTGGGGTTTAGGTTAGGGTTAGGGTTAGTGTTAGGATTTGAGCCAGGTTAGGGTTAGGCTTGGGTTTAGGCTTGGGTTAGGTTTAGGGTTAGGGTTAGTTTTTAGGTTAGGTAGGTTTAGGTTTAGTATTCGGTTTGGGGTTAGGGATAGGATTAGGGTTAGAGTTATTGTTAGGGTTACGGTTAAAAGAGGTTTGAGCTTTAGGATTATGGTTAGTATAGGGTTAACGTTAGGGATAGGGTTAGGGCACGGTTAGGATTAGGGTTGGGGTTGGGTTTATGGTTAGGTTACGGTTAGCGTTATGCTTAGGGTAAGACTAACAGAGTTCGGTTTATGGTTAGGGTTAGTGTTTGGTTTAGGGTCAGGTGTAGGTGTGTAGGGTTAGTGTTAGGATTGGGTTAGGTTAGGGTTTAGGGTTTATGGTCAGGTTTATGGTTAGGTTTAGTGTTAGGGTTTTGGTTAGGTTAGGGTTAGGATTAAGCGTAGGGTTAGATGTTTTGGTTAGGTTAGGTAGTGGGTAGGGGTAGGGTAAGAGGTTGTGGTTAGTTTTAGGGTTTGGTTTAGTGTTAAGTTTAGGTGTAGGGTTTAAGGTTACAGTTAGGTTTAGGTTAGGTTTAGGATTTAGGGTTAGGGTTATGGTTAGGTTAGTGTTAGGGTTAGTTTTAGGTTTAAGGTTAGGGTAGAGTTAGGGGTTGTGGTTAGTGTCAGGGTTAGGGTTGGGTTAGGTTAGGGTTAGAGACGGGGTAGGGTTAGGGTTAGGGTTAGGTTTAGGCTAGGGGTTAGCGTCAGGTTAGGGTAGGGTTAGGGGTAGGCTTAGGGGTTAGGGTTAGGGTAGGGGTAGGGGTAGGGGAGGGTTACGTTTACGGTTGGGGTTGGGGTTAGGGTTAGGTTAGGTTTAGTGATACTGTTAGGCTAGTGTTAGAAGAGATTTAGGCTTAAGATTAGGTTAGAAAATGGTTAGGAAGTTAGGTTTAGGTGTTAGGGTTATGGTTAGGGTTTAGGATTTAGGGTTAGAGGTATGTTTGGGTTAAGGTTTTAGTTTAGGGTTAGGGTTAGTTTAGGTTAGGAGTTAGGTTAGGTTATGGTAGGGTTAGGATTAGGCGTTAGGTTAGGTTAGTGTTAGAGGTAGTAGTAGGGGTTTGGGTTGGAGTTAGCGTTAGGATTAGTATTGGGTTAGGGTTAAGGTTAGGGTTTAGGGTTTAGGGTTAGGTTAAGGCTAGGGCTAGGGCTAGGGCTAGGGCTGAGGTTAGGGTTAGAATTAGAGTTTACGATTAGGGTTAGGGTTAGGGTTAGGGTAAGGTGTTTTGGTTAGGGTTAGGGTTGCTGGTTAGGTTGTGTTGGGGTTAGGGTGTAGGGCTTAGGATTAGGGTTAGTGTTAGGGTTAGTTTAGAATTAGTGTTTGGGGTTAGGTTACGATTAGTGTTACTGTTAGGGTTAGTGTAGAAAAGGTTAAGGTTTAGAGTTAGGTTTAGAATAGGGTTAGGGTTAGGGTTAGGGCTTAGGATTAGGGTTAGTGTTGGGTTAGGGTTAGGTTGAGGTTTAAGGTTTAGGGTTAGAATTAGAGGTAGGGTTAGGGGAAGGGTATCTGTTGGGGTTTGGGATATGGTTAGGGTTATGGTTGGGTAGGGTTAGGTTAGGTTAGGGCTAGGGAGAGGGTTAGGGCTAGGGCTAGGGCTAGGGCTAGGGCTAGGGCTAGTGTTAGTGTAAGGATAGGTTCAGGGTTAGGTTTATGGTTAGGTTTAGTATTAGGGTAGGGTTAAGGCTAGGTTGGGGTTACAGTTAGGGTTAGGTTTAGGGTTAGCGTTACTGCTAGTTTTAGGGTTGGAAGAGGTTTACTGTTAGTGTTAGCATTAGAATAGCGTTAGGGTAAGTTAGGTATTAGGTTAGGGGTTAGGTTAGGGTTAGGGTTAGGTTAGTGAGGTTAGGGATTAGTGTTGGGTTAGGTTAGGATTAGGGTAGGGGTATGGGCTGGAGTTAGGGTTAGGTTAGCATTGGGATAGGGATAGGTTAGGTTAGGGTTAGGGATTAGGTTTAGGTTTAGGGTCATGGTTAGGTTAGGGTTAGGGATAGGGATAGTGTTAGTTTTAGGGTTAGTGTTAGGTTTAGGGGTAGGGTTAGGGGTTGTGGTTAGGGGTGCATTAGGTTAGGTTTAGGGTTTAGGGTTAGTGTTTGGATTAGTGTTAGGTTGGGTTACAGTTAGGGTAGGGATAGGGGTAGTGTAGGGGCATGGGTTGGGGTTAGGTTTAGGTTATGGTTAGGTTTGGTTAGGTTAAGGTTGGTTAGTGTTAGGGTTAGGGTTAGGGTTAGGTTAGTGTTAGGCAGGTTTAGGTTTAGTGTTGGGGTTTGGGTTAGGGATAGGATTAGCGTTAGCATTCTGTAGGGCAGGCTTTGAAAAGTTTTTATGTTTAGGTTACGGTTAGAATAGGGTTAGCATTAGGGTTAGGGTTGAAGTACAAGTTATGGTTAGGCTTGGGGTTGGGGTTAGGGTTAGGGTTAGCATTACACTTAGGTAAGGCTTAAAGAGGTTCAGTTCAAGGTTAGGGTTAGGGGTTTGGGTTAGGGCTAGGGGGTAGGGGTAGGGATAGTGGTAGTATTGGGTTAGGGTTAGGATTAGGTTAGGTTAGGTTAAGGTTAGGTTAAGTTGGGTTAGGATTAGGGTAGGGAAGGGGTTGGGGTTGGGGTTAGGTTAGTTTTAGGTTTAGGGTTAGGGTTAGGTTAGGTGTTAGTGTTAGTGTTAGGGTTAGGTTTAGGTTGGGTTAGGTTTAGGATTGAGGTTGGGTTAGAGGCTTAGTGTTTCGGTTTAGGTTAGGGTTAGGTCTAGGGCTAGGGCTAGGACCTTAGGCTAGGTATATGGTTAGGGTTAGTGTTTAGGGTTAGGATAAGGTTTTGGCTAGGGGTTGTGGTTCGTGTTAGGGTTAGGGTTAGGTAAGGGCTATGTTAGGATTATGGTTATGGTTAGTGTGTAGGGTTAGCATTAGGTTTAGGTTTAGGGATAGGTTATGGTCAGGTTAGTTTCAGGTTAGGGGTAGGATTAGGGGTTTGATTATGGTTAGTGTTAGGGTTAGGTTTAAGGTTAGGGTGGTAGGGGCAGGGTAAGGGCTTGGGTTGACATGCTAGTGTTAGGGCTAAGGGCAGAGTTAGGTTAGGGATACTGTTACAGAGGTATGGGTAGGGCTAGGCCTAGGGGTCTGGGTGAGGGCACGGTTAGGGATAGCGTAAATTTTAGGGGTTGAGTTAAGGTTAGGGTCAGGCTTAGGACTTATTGTTAGGCTAAGTATTAGGATTAGGTTAGAGGCGCTCAGCAGGTTTAGGTTAGGTTATGTTAGGTTAGGTAGAGTAGGCAGTACTGTTAGGTTTAGGATAGGGTAAGTTTGAGGTAGGGTTAGGTATAGAGTTGGGGTTGGGACTAGGTTAGGGTTAGCGTTACTGTTAGGTTAGGGTTAGAAGAGGTTTAGGCTTAGGTTAGGTTGGAATAAGGCTAGGCTTAGGTTTAGGTATTAGGGTTATGGATAGGGTTAGAATTTATGGCTAGGTAAAAGGATAGGTAGGTTAGGTTAGGTTTAGGTTAGGTTTAGGCTTAGGGACAGGGTTGGGTTAGGATTAGGGTTAGGGTTAGGGGTAGAATTGGGTTAGAGTTAGGCAGAGATAGGATAGGGCTAGGTTAGGTTGGGGTTAGGTGTTTGGTTACAGGAACGGTAGGGTGTAGGGTAGGGGAAGGATTATGACTTGGGGTTGGGTTAAGGTTAGGTTGTGTTAGGTTAGGGTTAGGCTAGTGTTTAGGTTTAGGGTTACAGTTAGGTTAGGTTAGTGTCAGGTTACGGATAGGTTAGTTCTAAGGCTAATGCTAGATCTAGGGTTAGATTTAGAAATAGGGTTAGGTTAAGTTTAGGTTAGGCATTGCTAGAGTTAGGATTGGGGTTGGGGTTAGGTTTACGGTTAGGTTTAGGTTAGGGTTATGGCTTGTAGTTAGGTTAGGGTTAGCTTTGGAGTTGGGTTAGGGCCAGGTTTAGTTTTTAGGTTTAGGTTAGTTTTAGGTTAGTGTTAGGTTAGGGCTTAGTAGATAGGTTAGGTTAGGCCAAGGTTAGGTTAGATGTGAGGTTAGAGTGAGGTTGGAGGTGCAGTTTAGGATTTATTGTTGGGTTTAGGGTTTTTATTAGACTAGGGTCTGAGCTAGAGGCTAGGGTTAGGCTAAGGTTGGGACTAGGGTTAGGTAGGCGTTACTGTAGGGCTTAGGATAGGGGCTAGGGTTAGGTAGGGTTAGGGCTAGAGTTGGGGGCTGGGATTAGAAGTTAGGAGCTAGCGCTACTGTTAGGTTAGGGTTAGAAATGTTTCAGGTTTTAGGTTAGGTTGGGGGAATAGGTTAGGATTTGGTTTAGGGTATAGGGTTACGGATAGGGTGATAATTTATGGCCAGGTTAGTTTAGGTTAGGTTTAGGTCACGTTTGAGGTTAGGTTTGGGCTTAAGACAGGATTGGGTTAGGGTTAGGTTAGGGGGGAGGGCTAGAATCCAAGTTAGGGTTAGGGCTAGGATAGGTTAGGCCAGGTTAGGGCTAGGGTTAGGTTGGGGTTAGGGGTCGGTTTACAGGAACGGGTAGGGGTAGGGTAGGGGAAGGATATGACTTGGGGGTTAGGGTTAGGTTGTGTTAGGTTAGGCTAGGCTTAGGTTTAGGTTACAGTTAAGGTTAGGGTTAGGTAAGGTATAGGGATAGGGTTAGTGCAGGCCAGTGCTAGCCGAGGGTTAGGTTTAGCGCTAGGTTAAGCTTCAGGTTAGGAGTTAGGCCTAGGTTGAGGTATTACTAGGCTAGGATTGGGGTGGGGTTAGTTTACGTTTAGGTTTAGGGCTGGGGTTACGGCTTGTGGTTAGGTTAGGGTTAGCTTTGGATTAAGCTAGGGTTAGGTTTAGTTTTAGGGTTTAGGTTAGGTTTAGGTTAGTGTTGTGGTATAGGGTTTAGTGTTAAGGGTAGGGCATTAGGGGTAGGTTAGGTTAAGCTAAGGGTTAGGGAGTTAGGCAGGGTTAGGTTAGGTTAGGCTAGGGGTTAGGTAGTTAGGGCTAAGGGTGGGGTTAGGGTTAGGCTTGGCTTAAGGTAAGGTTATGTTAGGGCATTAGGGTTAGGTTAGGTTAGGGTTAGGTTAGGCTAGGGTTAGAAATAATGCGTGTGGGCTTTAGGGTTATGAGATTATGTTAGGTTAGAATTAGGGGATAGGATTAGGGTTAAATTAGAGGTTAAGGTTAGGTTAGGTTAGAAGAGGTATTAGGGTTAGGGGTTAGAATAGGGTATAGAGTTAAGTTTAGGGAAATTTAGGTTTAGTGTTAGGTTAGTAGCTAGGCAGGGCCAGCTTAGGATTTTGGTCAGTTAGGGCTAGGTTTAGTCCACAGTTAAGGTTAAGGTTAGAAGAGGTTTGGCTTAGGTTAGGGGTGAGAATAGATTAGAGGATAGAGCATCATTTAGGATAGGCTTAGATTTAAGTATAGGGTTAGGGTCAACGTTTGCTGTCTCTAGTTATGGTTAGGGGCCAGTATTTATAGTTAGGCTTGGTCTGGTTAGGCTAGCGGGTTATGGTTAGGGGTAGGGTCCAGGTTTAGGACAGGGTTACAGTAGGATTAGGTTGAGTTAGGTTAGGGTTAGGGTTTAGTGTTTATGGTTAGAGTAAGAGTTAGGATAGGGCCAGGGCTGCAGATAGGCTAGGCTAGAGCCAGGTCTTGGCCCAGGTTAGGTTAAGGCCAAGGTTAGGTATTAGGATCATTGTAAGTGTTAGGGATAGTTTGAAGTTAGGGTTAGGATACGGCTTAGGTTAGGTTAGAGTTAGGTTAAGATTTATAAGTTAGGGGTTGGGTCTGAAGTTAGGTTAGGTTAGAGGTTAGTGTTGGACCTGGGGTTAGGTTAGGGCTGTGTTAAAGTCAGGTTAGGTTATGGTTAGTGTTTAGGTTAGGTTACAAGTCAGAATTAGGGTTAGGTTAAGGCCAGGTTAGGGTTAGAGGTTAGGTTAGTGCTTAGGTTAGGTTAGGTTTAGGTTAATGTTTAGGTTTTAGGATAGGGTTAAAGTTAGGTTAGTATTTAGGTTAGGGTTAGGGTCTAGGCTTTAAGGATAGGGTTACAGTTAGGTTAGGTTAGGCTAGGAGTTAGGCTTAGGTTAGGATTAGGATAGATGAGTTAGGTTAGGCTAGGGGCCTAGGTCAAGGGTTTAGGACAGGTTTAGGGTTAGGGTTAGGGCTAGGGAGAGGTAAGGTTTAGGGCTAGGTTAGAGCTCTGGGCTAGGGCTAGGTTGGGGTTGTGAGGTTTAGGTTACGGTTAGTGTTAGTGATTCAGGTTAGGTTGGGGTCACGGTTAGCGTTAGGGTTGATGGTTAGGTAGGGGTAGGGGTAGGGGTATGTGTTGGGGTTTTGGCTAGTGTTCAAGATAGGTTAGATTAGGTTAGGGTTGGGACCAGGTTTAGGAACAAAGTAAGTTAGGTTAGGGTTAGTGCTAGGAGACGGTTAGGCTACGGCCACTGCTAGGGCTCGGTTAGGGCTAGTGGGCTAAGTTTAGTGTAATGTTAGGGTTCAGGTAAGGTTATAGCTAGGTTTAGGGTTAGGTAAGGTTAGGTTAGGGTTGGGAAGTTGGAGTTAGGGCTAGGGCTGAGGGGGGGCTAGAGATAGTGGGCTAGGGCAGGGTTAGGGCTTAGGTTAGGGTTAGGGTTATTGTTAGGGCTTATGGTCTAGGGATAGGGTTACAGTTAGGTTAGGGTTGGGCTAGGTTAAGGTTAGGTTTAGTGTTTAGTGTATAGGGCAAGGGTTAGGGTGAGGCTGGGGCTAGAGATAGTATAGGGCTAGGGCTTGATCTTGGCCCAGGTTAGGCTAGGGTAGGGGCTATGGCCAGGAATTAGGGTCATTGTTAGTGTTAGGGGATAGTTTTTTTGGGCTAGGGCTAGGGCCTAGGGCTAGATTAGGTTAGATTTGTTAGGGACAAGTTACAGTTAGGGGTTCAGGCTTAGGAAAGGGGTTAGGGTTAGTGTTAGGGTAGGAGAGGTAAGGTTAGGGCTAAGGTTAGAGTTAGGTTAGGTTAGTGCTTAACCTTTTGGTTCTAGGTTAAGTTAGGGCTAGGGGTTAAGGATAGGGTTTGTAGTCAGGTTGGGGGTTAGGTTAGGTTATAGTTGGGGTAGGGTAGGGGCATGCCGTTTAAGCTAGTGTTAGAGTTAGGGTTAGGCCTCAGGGTTTAGAACTATGGTTAGAGTTAGGATTAGGGCTAGGGGAGAGGATTAGGGCTACTGTTAGTGCTAGGGCTAGGCCAGGCCATGGGTTAAAGTAGGTTAGGGTCTGAAGTTAGGGTGCTAGTTAGGGCTTAGGGTTAAGGCAGGTTAAAGCTATGGTTGGGGTTGGAGTTAGGGCTGGAGATAGGTTAGTGTGACCTTACGTTTAGGGTTAGAAGAGGTTTAGGCTTAGGGTTAGCGTTAGAATAGTGTTAGGAATAGGTTAGGGCAATAAGGTGAGTGTTAGGTTAGGTTAGGCTAGTATTGTGTTAGGTTAGGATTAGCACAAAAAGTTAAGGTTGGGTTAATGTTCAGCAAGGGTCAGCAGATAGGCTAGTGCTAGTTTTAGGAGTTAGGCTAGGTTAAGTTTGTGTTACAGCTAGGGCAAAGGCCAGGTTCCAGGGCTAGTGTTAGGGCTGGGGTGACGTGTAGGGCTTAGGCCTAAGTTTAGGGCCAGGTTTCGAGTTAAGGTTAAGGTTAGGCCTAGTGCTAGGCCAGGGATTGGGGTTGTGTTAGGGCAGGGATAGGGTTACGGGTTAGGACTCAGGGTTAAGCTAGGTTTAGGCCAGTTGAGGCTGCGGCCAAGAGGCTGAGCTGGTGTCAGGTTGGGACTGGGGTTGGGGCTAGAGGCTGGGACTGTGTTTGGGTTTAGGGTCGAAGCGAGGTTAGCTAGGATAGGGATGAAATATAGGGCTAGGCCAAGAGTTAGGGTTAGGCTAAGTTTTGGGGTTAGGTTAGGGCTTGGTTTAAAGTTAGGTTTAGGGTTAGCAGTTATGGTTAGGGGTTAGGGTTAGGGCTGAGGTTAGGTTACATTTAGTGTTAGAGTTAGGGGTGTTAGGCTTAGGGTTATGGTTAGGATTAGGGTTAAAGAGACAAAGGCCTGTAAGAAATAGGGCTTTGTTTGGGCTAGGGTTAGGTTTAGGGGTTAGGGTTATGGTTCGGGCTAGGCTCAAGGCTAGGTTAGGCTAGGGGTTTTGCTTAAGGATAGGGTTAGTGTTATGGCTTTGTTTAGGTTAAGTTTAGGATTATGGCCAGGGTTAGGGCTATAGTTTGGGCTAGGATATGTTTAGGACTAGGGCTAGTGCTAGGGCTAGCGGCTAGTGGCCAGGGTTAGAGTGTTTAGTGTTATGGTATAGGGTTAGAATTAAGGGTAGGGATAGTCTTAGGGCCAATGTTAGGTTAGGATAGTGTTAGGGTTAAGGCTAGGGCTAGGATTGAGTTAAAGTTAGGGTCAATGATTAGGTTTATGTTAGGGGAAAGAGTTTAAGCTTAGGATATGTGTTATGGTTAAAATTATGGTTGGGTTTGGGGAAGTGTTGGCGTTGGGGTAGGTTTGAGTTAAGATTAGTGTTACCATTAAGCTTATTGAAATTATGGTTAGATTTAGAGTTAGGGTTTAAAAGCTATGTTAGGTTAGGGGTTAGGATTAGGTTAAAGTTATGGTTACAGTTATGATTCTGATTAGGGTTAAAATTAAGGTTCAGTGTTAGGTTTTGAGTTAGAGTTAGGGGTTAAGGTAAGGGTAATGGTTAGTGTTAGGTTAGGGTTGCAGTCAGTGTTTAGGCTCAGCTTGAGGGTTAGGATCAGGGTTTGGGAAGGGTTAGGGTTAGGTTAAGGGTAGGGTTAGGGATTGAGGTTAGGTGCCGGTGAGATTAGGGTTGGGTTAGAGGTTAGGGTTAATGTCAGGCTAAATTCTAACCCTTTCACTAACCTCAACCCAATCCTAATCCCAACCCAAACCCCAACAGATACCCCAGCCCTACCCCCACCCCTACCTCTAACCCTAAACCTTAAACCTTAACCTTTAACCTAACCCAACTCCTACCCCAAACCTACCATCACCTCTCCCTAGGCCTCAATAACACCTAAACCCTATCCCATACCCTGAACCCTAACCCCAACCCAACCCTAACCCTAACTACCCCAACCCCCAACCCTAACACTGGGGCGAAACCCCAACCATAGCCCTAACCCGAACCATAACCTAAACCTTA
>CAKJTW010000655.1:0-28993 GCA_917880005.1 Nanger dama
GCGTTAGGGTTAGCATTAGCATTAGTGTTAGCATTAGGGTTAGGGTTAGGTTAGGTGTTAGGGTTAGTGTTAGGGTTAGGGTTATATTTTAGGGTTACGGTTAGGGTTAGGGTTGGGTTAGGGTTTATTGTTGGGCTTGGGGTTAGTGTTGGGATTGGGGTTGGGGTTAGGGTTGGGGTTGGGGTTAGGGTTAGGGTTGGAGTTAGGGTTAGGTTTAGGGTTGGGGTTTGGGTTAGGGTTGGGGTTGGTCTTAGTGTTAGGGTTGGGGGTTAGGTTTAGGGTCAGGGTTAGGTTTAGGTTTAGTGGTTAGGGATAGGATTAGGGTTAGGGTTAGGTTTGGGTTAAAGTTAAGGTTAGGGTTAGGATAGAGTTAAGGTTAGGATTAGGGTTAGGTTAGGGTTAGGATCAGGGTTAGGGTTAGGGTTAGGGGTTAGGGTTAGGGTTAGGGATAGGGATAGGGTTAGGGTTGTGTTAGTGTTAGGGTTTAGGGTTTAGTGTTAGGGTTATTGTTAGTGTTAGTTTTAGGGCTAGGAATAGGGTTAGGGCTAGGGCTAGGGATAAGGTTAGGGTTATGGTTAGGGTTTAGGGTTAAGGTTAGGGTTAGGATTAGGGTTAGGGTTAGGGTTAGTGTTAGGGGTTGGGGTTAGGGTTAGGGTCAGGGTTGGATTAAGGTTAGGGTTAGGGTTAGAGTTTAGAGTTTAGGGATATGGTTATGGTTAGGGTTAGTGTTAGGTTAGGTCAAGGGCTAGTGCCGGGTTACGGCTGGAGCTAGGGCTAGGGTTTGTGTTAGTGTTGGGTGAGTTTTATGGTTAGCGTTAGGGGTAGGGGTAGGGTTGGTTTAGGGTTAAGGTTAGGGTTAGGTGTAGGGGTAGGGTTGGGTTAGGGTGAGGGGTAGGGGTAGGGGTAGGTGTAGAGTTAAAGATATGTGTGGGTTAGGGTTAGGGTTAGGGTTAGGGTTAGCGTTACTCTTGGGTATAGAGTTAGAAGAGGATTAGGCTTAGGGTTACGGTTAGGATTAGGGGTTTTGGTTAGGGTTGGGTTAGGGTTAGGGTTAGGGGTTAGGGTTAGTTTTAGTGGTTAGGGTTAGGGTTTGGGGTTAGGGTTAGGGTTAGGGGTTTTTGTTAAGGTTAGGGTTCGAGTTATGTGTTAGGGTTAGGGTTAGTGTTAGGGTTAGGGTTTAGGGTTAGGGTTTAGGGTTAGGGTTAGGGTTAGGGGTTAGAGTTAGGGTTAGCATTAGTGTTAGGGTTAGGGATTTGGGTTAGGCTTAGGGTTAGGGTTGGGGTTGGGTTAGGGTTGGGGTGGGGTTAGGGTTGGGATTGGGGTTGGGGTTAGGGTTGAGATTGTGGTTGGGTTTAAGGTTGGGGTTGGGGTTAGGGTTAGGGTTGGGCTTAGGTAAGGGTTAGGGTTAGGATTGGGGTTAGGGTTAAGATTGGGTTTGGGGTTAGGGTTAGGTTAGGGGTTAGGGTTAGGGTAAGGTTTGGTGTTAGGGTTCGGGTTCGGGTTAGCTATAGGGGTTAGGGTTAGGTTTAGGGTTAAGGGTTAGTGTTACGGTTAGGGTTAGGGTTACAGTTAGTGTCAGGGTTAGGATTTAGGGTTGGGGTTAGGGTTAACGTTAGGGTTAGGCTTATGGTTTAATGTTAGGTTTTGATTTAGGGTTAGGGGTTAGGGTTACAGTTAGTGTTAGGGTTAAGCTTAGGGTTTGGGCTAGGGTTAGGTTTAGTGTTTATAGTCAGATTGAAAGTTAGGGTTCAGTGTTTTGGGAAAGGGTTAGGGTTAGGGTTAAGGGTAGGGTTAGGGATTGAGGTTAGGGTTAGGGTTAGGTTTGGGTTAAAGTTAAGGTTAGGGTTAGGTTTAGGGGTAGGATTAGGGGTTTTAGTTAGTGTTAGGTTTAGGGATAGGGTTAGAGTTAGGGTTGGGTTACAGGTTAGGTTTATGGTTCGGATTATGGTTAAGGTTAGGGTTAAGTTTAGGGTTAGGTTTAGGGTTCGGTTTTGGGTTAGGGTTAGGGTATAGGTTTATGATTAGGGTTATGGTTAAGGTTAGGATTAGTGTTAGGCTAAGGGTTGGGTTTGGGTTAGGGTTAGGGTTCAGGGATAGGGTTAGGTTTAAGGCTTAGGGTTAGGGTTAGGGTTTAGGGTTAGCATTATGGTTAGGTTTAGGGTTAAGGTTAGGGTAGAGCTAGCCTAGGTAATGTCTAGGGCTATGAATACGGCTAGGTTTAGGGTTACGGTTAGGATTTAGGTTTAAGGTTAGGGTTAGGAGTAGGGTTAGAGTTTTGGGTTTAGGTTTAGTGTTAAGGGTTGGGTTAGGGTTAGGGTCAGGTTTCGGTTAAGGTTAGGGTTAGGGTTAGTGTTCAGGGTTACGGTTAATGTTCTGGTTTAGAGATAGGGTTTCAGAAAGAGTTAGGGTTAGGGTTAGGATTGGCTAAGGGTTAGAATTAGGGTTAGGGTTAGCGTTACTCTTAGGTATAGGGTTAGAAGAGGTTTAGGGTTAGGGTTAGGGTTAGGATTAGGGGTTTTGTTGGGGTTAGGGTTAGGGTTAGTGTTTAGTGTTAGGGTAAGGGTTTAGGGTTTAGGGATATGGTAAGGATTGCGGTTAGGGTTAGGTTTAAGGGGAGCGATAGGATTAGGGGGTTGTGTTTAGGGTTAGGGGTTAGGTTTTGGGTTAGAGTTAGGGTTGGGTTAGGGATAGGGATATCGTTACGGTTTAGGGTTTAGGGTTAGAGTTAGATTTAGGGTTAAGGTATACGGTAGGGTTAGAGTTATGGTTAGGGGTTAGGGTTAGGGTTAGGGTTAGTGGTTAGGGTTAGGGTTAGGGTTAGGATTAGGGGTTTTTGTTAGGGTTAGGGTTAGGGTTAGAGGTTAGGGTTAGGGTTAGTGGTTTTTGTTAGGATTAGGGTTAGGGTTAGTGTTAGTGTTTAGTGTTAGAGTTAGGTTTAGGGTTTAGGGTTAGGGTTAGGGTTTAGAGTTAGCATTAGGTCTCGGGTTAGGTTAGGGATAGGGTTAGGGTCAGGGTCAGGGTCAGGGGTTTAGGGTTAGGGTTAGCGTTAGGGTTAGGGTTAGGGTTAGGGTTAGGGTTGGGGTTGGGGTTGGTGTTAGGGTTGGGGTGGGGTTAGGGTTGGGATTGGGGTTGGGGTTAGGGTTGGGATTGTGGTTGGGGTTAAGGTTGAGGTAGGGGTTAGGATTAGGGTTGGGATTAGGTAAGGGTTAGGGTTAGGGTTGGGGTTAGGGTTAAGGTTGGGTTTGGGGTTAGTGTTAGGGTTGGGGTTAGGGTTAAGGTTAGGGTTGGTGTTAGGATTAGGGTTAGCTTTGGGGTTAGGGTTAGGTTTAAGGTTAAGGGTTAGTGTTAGGGCTAGGGTTCGGGTTACAGTTAGAGTTAAGGTTAGGGTTTAATGTTAAGTTTTGATTTAGGGTTAGGGGTTAGGGTTATGTTTAATGTTAGGGTTAGGCTTAGGGTTAGGACTAGGGTTAGGATTAGTGTTTAGGGTCATATTGAAAGTTAGGGTTCAGTGTTTTGGGGAAAGGGTTAGGGTTAGGGTTAAGGGTAGGTTTAGGGATTGGGGGTAGGTTTAGGGGTTGTCGTTAGTGTTATGGTTAGGGTTAGTGTTAGCGTCGGGTTAGGGTTAAGGTAAGGGTTAGAGTTTAGTGTTAGAGTTAGGGTTAGGGTTACAGTTTAGGGTTTAGGGATTGGGTTAGGGGTAGGGTTAGGGGTTGTGGTTAGGTTTAGGGTTAGGGTTAGAGTTAGGGTTAGGGTTTGGTGTAGGGATAGGGTTAGGTGTACGGGTAGGTTTAGATGAGTTAGGGTTAGGGTTAGGGTTAGGGATAGTGTTAGGTTTACGGTTATGTTTAGGGGTTAGAGTTAGGGTTAGGGTTAGGGTTAGGGTTAGGGTTAGGTTTAGGTTTAGGTAGTGTTTAGGGTTAGTTTTAGGGTTAATGTTAGGGTTAGGGTTAATGTTAGGTTAGGAGATACGGTTATGGTTAGGGTTCAGGGTAGGGGTAGGGGTAGGGGAATGGGTTGGAGTTAGGGTTACGGTTAGTTTTATTGTTGTGTAAGGAGTAGGGTTAGTGTTAGTGTTTAGGGTTAGGGTTAGTGTTAGCGTATAGGGTTTAGTGATAGAGTTAGGGTTTGGGATAGGGTTAGGGTTAGGGTTAGGGTTATAGTTGGGTTAGGGTTAGGTTTAGGGTTATGGTTTCAGGTTTAGGGTTAGGGTTAGTGTATGGGTCAGGTTTAGGATTAGGGTTTAGGGGTAGGGGTAGGAGTAGTGGTATGTGTTGTGTTTGGGTTAGGGTTAGGGTTAGGGTTGGATTAGGGTTAGGGTTAGGGTTTAGGATTTAGGGTTAGGGTTAAGAATAGGGTTAGGGATAGGCCGAGGGATAGGGTTAGGCCTAGGGCTAGTGCTAGTGCTAAGTCTAGGATTAGGTTTAGGGTTAGTGTACGGTTAAGGGTAGGATTGGGGTTGGTGTTAGGGATAGGATTAGGGTTAAGTTTAGGGTTAGGGTTAGGGTACGGTTAGGGTTAGGGTCAGAAGAGGTTTCGGTTTAGGGTTAAGGTTAGAATAGTGTTAGGGTTAAGGTTAGGTTTAGGGTTAGGGTACGGTTAGGGGTAGGGTTGGGGTTGGGGTTACGGTTAGGTTTAGGGTTTAGGATTAGGGTTTGGTTCAGGGTTAGGTTTAGGGGTTAGGGTTAAGGGTAGTGTTAGTGGTAAGAGTATGGGTTGGGATTTGGGTTAGGGTTACAATACGGTTTAGGTTTAGGGTTAGTGTTAGGGTTAGTGTTAGGGTTAGTGTCAGGGTTAGCGTTAGGTTTACGGTTTGGTTAGGGTTAAGGGTAGGGGTAAGTATAGTGGTATGGGTTGGGGTTAGGATTAGGATTTGGGTTAGGGTTGGGTTAGGGTTAGGGTTAGTTTTAGGGTTAGGGTTTAGGGTTTAGGGTTAGGGTTAAGGGGAGGGGGAGGGTTGAGGCCTAAGAATAGGGTTAGGCCTAGGGCAAGTGCTAGGGCTATGGCTAGGGCTTGTCTAGGGTTAGGGTTAGGGTTAGGGTTTAGGGTTAGGGTTAGGTTTTAGATTTAGGGTTAGGGTTAGCTTTAGGGTTTAGAGTTAGGGTTAGGTTTTAGAGTTAGGGTTAGGTTTTAGAGTTAGGGTTAGTGTTAGGGTTTGAGTTTAGGGTTAAGGTTACTGTTAGGTTTAGGGTTAGGGTTATGGTTAGGGGTTTGGGGTTAGTGTTAGGGTTAGGGTTAGGTTTAGGATTTAGGGTTACGGTTAGTGATTTGTTGATAGAGTTCGGCTTAGGTTTAGGATTAGGGTTTAGTGTTAGTTTCAGGGTTAGGGTTTAGGTGTTAGGTTAAGGTTTCGGTTAGGAATTAGGGTGAGGGTTAGGCTTAAGGTTTAGTGGTTAGTGTTAGTTTTACACTTAGGTTTACGGTTAGTGTTTAAGGTTAGTTTTAATGTTAGGGTTTAGGGTAAGGTTTACGGTTAGGGTTTAGGACTAGGTTTTAGGTGGTAGTGTAAGGTTTAGATTTAGGGTTACGGTTAATGTTTAGTGATTAGGGTTAGGGATAGGATATAGGTTTAGGATTTAGGGGTTAGGGTTACGGTTAGGTTTAGGATTTAGGGTTAGGTTTAGGGTAGGTTTAGTGTTAAGTTTGGGGTTATATTTTTGGTTTAGGGTTTACAGTTAGTGTTTTGGGGTAGGGTTTGGGTAAGGGTATAAAGTTGGGTTAGGGGTAGAGTTTTCGGGTCGAGTTAGGGTTAGGGTTTAGGTTTCGGGTTGGGGTTAGGGTTAGGGTTAGCGTTACTGTTAGGTTTAGTCTTAGAAGAGGTTTAGGTTTAGGGTTAGCATTAGAATAGGGTTAGGATTTGTTTTAGGGTTTTAGGGTTAAGGTTAGGTTAGGTTTAGGGTTAGGGTTAAGGGTTAGGTTTAGGGTTAGGGTTAAGGGTTAGGTTTAGAGATAGGGTTAGTGTTAGTGTTAGGGTTGGGGTTAGGGTTAGGGTTAGGGTTCAGGGTTAGGGGTTATGTTTAGGTTTATGGTTAGGGTTAGGGTTTGGGTTAGGGCTAGGGAGAGGGTTAGGTCTAGGTATAGTGCTAGGGCTAGGGCTAAGGCTAGGGCTAGGGCTAGGGTTAGTGTTAGGTTTAGGGTTCAGGTTTAGGGTTATGTTTAGTTTTAGGGTTAGGTAGGGTTAGGTTTAGACTTGGGTTACGGATAGGGTTAAGGTTTAAGGTTTAGGGTTGGGGTTAGGGTTTAGGGTTAGGATTTGGGTCAAGGTTAGGGTTAGGGGTTAGTGTTACAGGTAGTGTTAGAGGTTGGGGTATGTGTTGGGGTTTGTGTTAGGGTTGGGTTGGGGTTAGGGTTCAGGAGTTAGGGAGAGGGTTAGAGTTAGTTTTAGGGCTAGGGAGAGCTTTAGGGCTAGGGCTAGTGCTAAGGCTAAGGCTAGGGCTAGGGCTAGGATTACTGTAAGGGTTAGGGTTCAAGGTTAGGGTTAGGTTAGGGTTAGGGGTTAGGGTTAGTGTTATGATTAGGTTTGGGCTATGGTTAGGGTTAGGGTTAGTGTTTAGGGTTAGGGTTAGGGTTAGGGAATAGGGTTTAGGGATAGGGTTAGGGGTTAGGTTTAGGAGATAAGGGTAGGGGTAGGGGTATGTGTTGGAGTTAGGGTTAGTGTTAGGGTTAGGATTTAGGGTTAGGGTTAGGATTAGGGATTAGGGATAGGGTTAGTGTTTAAGGTTAGGGTTAGTGTTAGGGTTAGTGTTAATGTTAAGGTTAGTGTTAGGGTTGGGGTTAGGGTAGGGTTAGGGGTAAGAGTAGGTGTAGGGGTATATGTTGGGGTTTGGCTTAGGGTTAGGATTGAGTTAAGGTTAGTGAAAGGGTTAGAATTTAGCCCTATCATTAACCCTAACCCTAATGCTAACCCAACCCTAACCCTAAATCCTAACCCTAACACTAACCCTAACCCTAACTCCAACACATACCCCTACCCCTACCCTTATCTCCTAAACCTAACCCTAACCCTATCCCTAGCCCTAAACTTAAACCTAACCATAACCATAAACCCTAAACCCTAACCTTAATGCTAACCCTAACACTAGCACAACCCTAACCCAACCCTAACCCTAACCCTAACCGAAGCCCCAACTCTAACCCTATCCCTAACCCTAACGGTAACCCTAACCCTGTTCTAACCCTAACCCTAAATATAAACTTCTTCTAACCCTAACCCTAACCCTAACCCTAACCTTAAACCTGAACTCTAACCCTAACACTAACCTTAGCTCTAGCTGTAGCCCTAGCCCTAGCAATAGTCCTTGCCCTAACCTTAACCTTAGCCCAACCTTAACCCTAACCCTAACTCTAACCCTAAACCGTAAACCCTAAACCTAACCCAAAACCTAAACCCTATACTCTAACCTTAATCCTAACCCAACCCTATCCCTAACCCTAACCCTAACCCTACACCCAAACCGTACCCCTAAACTTACCCTACCCATAACCCTAACCCAACACAACCCTAACCCAAACCATAACCTTAACTCTATTCCTAAACACTAAACCCTAACCCTAACCATAACTCTAAACACTAACCCTAACCCTAATGCTAACACAACCCTAACCCTAATGCTAACAGTAACAGTAACCACCAGTACTAAAACTAACACTAACCCTAACACTAATCCTAAACCCTAAACCCTACCGCTAACACTAACCCTAAACCAACCCAAACCCTAACCCTAACCCTATCCCTAAACTCTTATCCCAACCCTAACCCTAACCCTAACCCTAAACACTAACCTTAACCCTAATGCTAACACAACCCTAACCCTAACCCACCCTAATACTAACCACAACACATAACCCTAACCCTAACACTAACCTAACCCTAAAACCTAACCCTAACTATAACCCTAGGCTTAGCCCTAGCCTTCGCACTAGCCCTAGCCCTAACCCTAACCCTAAAACAACCCTAACCCTAAACCTATATCCTTAACCCTAACCGTAAACTTAATACCCCTAAACTTAACCCAACCCTAACCCTAAACCCAAACCCTAACCCTAACCCTAACACTAACCGAAACTTCTTCTAACCCTAACAGTAACGCTAAACCTAACCCTAACCCCAACCGCAACCCTAACCTGAACCCTAAACCCTAATCCTAACTCTAAATTAACATTAACCCTAAATCCTAAACCCTAACCATAACCTTAATACCATAAACCTAAATTTAACACTATTCTAACATTAACCCTAAAGCTAAACCTCTTCTAACCCTAACCGAACAGTAACGTTAACCCTAAACCTAACCCTAACCCCAACCCCACCCCAACTCTAAACCTACCCTAACCCTAAACCTAACCCCAACCCCTAACACTAACACTAAACCTAACCACAACCTCTGACCCTACCCCTAATCCTAACCCTCACCCTAACCAAAAGACTAACCCTACCCCTAATCCTAACCTTAACCCTAAACAACACCCCTAACCTAACCCTAACCGTAACTCTAACAATAAACACTAACCCCTAACCCTAACCCTAACCCAATCCTAACACTAACCCTACCCCTACCCCTACCCCTAACCGTAACCCAAACCCTAACCCTAACCCAGAACCGAACCTCTTCAGCCTTACCCTAAGTGTAACGCTAACCCTAACCCTAACCCTAACCCCATCCCCAATCCTAACCCTAACCGTACTTTAACCCTAACCCTAACCCTATTCTAACCGTAACCCTAAACCTAAAACTTTTCTATACCTAACTCTAACAGTAACGCTAAACCTAATCCTATCCCTAACACCAAAACCAATGCTAAACCTAAACCTACACTAATCCTAAACCTTACCCTAACCCTAATCCTTAACCCTAACACTAACCCCTAACCCTAACTGTAACCTTAACCCTAACCTAAATCTTAAACCTAACCCTACCCCCTAATTCCTAACCTTAAACCTAACCCTATTCCTAACTCTAACCCTAAACCTAACTCGTCTAACCCTAAACCTAACCCTACCCAAACACCTACCACATCCCTAACCCTAACCCAACCCTAACCCTTAACCTAACCCTAACCACAACCCCAAACCCTAACTCTAATCCTAACAGTAACAATAACCCTAACACTATGCATAAACTCTAAACCCTAACCCTAACCCTAAACACTAACCCTATTGCAAACCCTAACCGTAACCCTAACCATAACCCTAACCCTAAACCCTAAACCTAAACCTAACCCTAACCCTATCCGTAAACCTAAACTCTACACCCTTTCCCTAAACCTAACCCTAAACCCTACACCCTAAACCCTACACCCTAACCCCTACACCCTAACCCTAACACTAATCTAACTTTAAAACTAACCACAACCTCTTACCCTACCCCTTAACCTAACCCTAACCCTAACCATAAACCCTAAACCCTAACACTAACCCTAACCCAATATTAACACTAAACCTATCCCTATACCTAACCCTAACCCAAACCCTAACACTAAACTGTACCTCTGTTACCCTTACCCTAAGCGTAACGCTAGCCCTAACCCTAAACCTAAACTCAACCCCAACCCTAACCTTAACCGCACACTAACCCTAACCCTAACCCTAACCCTATTCTAACTCTAACTCTAAACCTAAACCTCTTCTACCCCTAACCCTAACAGTCATGCTAACCCTAATCCTATCCCTAACTCCAACCCCAACACTAAAATTAAACCTACCCTAACCCTAAATCTAACCCTAACCCTAAACCTAACCCTAACCCCAACCACAACCCTAAACCTAACTCAACCCTAATGATAACCCTAACACTAACTCTAACCCTAAACTCTATCCCTCACCCTAACCCTAACCCTATCCGTAAACCTAAACTCTACACCCTTTCCCTAAACCTAACCCTAAACCCTACACCCTAACCCTAACACTAACCTAACTTTAAAACTAACCACAATCTTACCCTACCCCTTAACCTAACCCTAACCCTAACCATAAACCCTAAACCCTAACACTAACCCTAACCCAATCTTAACACTAACCCTACCCCTATACCTAACCCTAACCCAACTCTATCCCTAACACTAACCCTAACCCTACACCCAAACCCGTGCCCCTAAACTTACCGTACCCATAACCCCTAACCCAACACAACCCTAACCCAAACCATAACCTTAACTCTATCCCTAAACACTAAACCCTAACCCTAACCCTAACTCTAAACACTAACCCTAACCCTAATGCTAACACAACCCTAACCCTAATGCTAACAGTAACTGTAACCACCAGTACTAAAACTAACCCTAACCCTAACACTAATCCTAAACCCTAAACCATACCCCTAACATTAACCCTAAACCAACCCAAACCCTAACCCTAACCCTATCCCTAAACTCTTATCCCAACCCTAACCTTAACCCTAACCCTAAACACTAACCTTAACCTTAATGCTAACACAACCCTAACCCTAACCCACCCTAATACTAACCACAACACATAACCCTAACCCTAACCCTAACCTAACCCTAAAACCTAACCCTAACTATAACCCTAGGCCTAGCCCTAGCCTTCGCACTAACCCCAGCCCTAGCCCTAACCCCTAACCCTAAACACTCTACCCCAACCCTAACCCTAACACTAAAACAACTCTAACTCTAAACCTATATCCTTAATCTAATCGTAAACTTAATACCCTAAACTTAACCCAACCCTAACCCTAAACCCAAACCCTAACCCTAACCCTAACACTAACCAAAACTTCTTCTAACCCTAACAGTAACGCTAAACCTAACCCTAACCCCAACAGCAACCCTAACCTGAACCCTAAACCCTAATCCTAACCCTAAATTAACATTAACCCTAAATCCTAAACCCTAACCATAACCTTAATACCATAAACCTAACCTTAACCCTATTCTAACATTAACCATAAAGCTAAACCTCTTCTAACCCTAACCGAACAGTAACGTTAACCCTAAACCTAACCCTAACCCCAACCCCACCCCAACTCTAAACCTACCCTAACCCTAAACCTAACCCCAACCCCTAACACTAACACTAAACCTAACCACAACTTCTGACCCTACCCCTAATCCTAACCCTCACCCTAACCAAAAGACTAACCCTACCCCTAATCCTAACCTTAACCCTAACCAACACCCCTAACCTAACCCTAACCGTAACTCTAACAATAAACACTAAACCCTAACCCTAACCCTAACCCTAACTCTAACCCCTAAGCCTAACCATAAACCCTACCCCAATGCTAACCGCAACCCTAACCCTAACCCCAATCCCAACCCGAACCCCAACCCCAAACACAACCCAAACCCCTACCCCAACCCTAACACCAACTCCAACCCTAACCCTAACTCTATCCCTAACCCTTAACCCTAACCCTAACCCTAACCCTAAACCTAAGCCCTAATCCTAACCCTAACCCCTAAACTTAACCCTAACCAAAACCCTTAACCCTAACTCTTAACCAAACCATAAATCTAAACTTAACCCTAACCCTAAACCTAAACCTATCCTTAAACCAAACCCTAACCCTAACCCTAACACCAACCCTAACCGTAACCCCCACCCCAACCCTACACTTAACCCCTGCCCAAACCCTAACCCTAACCCCAACTCTAACCATAACCCTAACACTAACCCTAACCGTAAATCTAACCCTAAACCCTAACACTAACCCTAAACCAAACCCTAATCCTAAACCCTAACCCTAACCCTAACCCTAAGCCCTAACCCTAAACCCTAACCCTAACCCTAACCCTATCCCTAAACCTAACCCTAAGCACTAATCCTAACCCTAAACCCTAAACCTCACCCTAAACAAAACCCCTAACCCTAATCATAAACCAAACCATACCTCTAAACCTAACCCTAGCCCTAAAACTAAACCTTACCTAAACCAAATCCTAACACTAACCCTAACCCTAAACTAAACCCTAAGCTTAACCCTAACACCAACCCTAACACTAACCCCAACCCCAACACTAACCCTAACCCCTACCCCAACCCTAAACCTTACCCCAAACTTAACACTAACTCCTACCCCAACACTAATGCCTAACCCTAACCCCAACCCTAACCCTAACCCTAACCTTAACCCAACCTTAAACCTAACCCTAACCCCTAACCCTAACTGTAACCCCTATCTCAACCCTAACACTACACCAAATCCTAACCACTAAATCTAAACTTAACTCCTAAACCCTAACCCTAATCCTAACTCCTAACCCTAAACCTAAACCTCACCCTTACCCCTAACCCTAACCCTAACCCTAACTCCTAACTCTAATCCTAACCTAACCCGTACGCCAAACCGAACCATAACCCCAACCCCAACACTAACCCTAACCCTAACCCCAACCCCTAACCCTACCCCAAACCCAACCCTAACCCTAACCCTACCCCTAACCCCTAACCCTCCCTACCCTAACCCTAACGCCAACCCCAACCTTAACCTCAACCCTAACCCTAACACTAATCCTAACCCTGACCCTAAACCCTAACCCTAACCCTAACCCTAACCGCTAACCCTATCCGTAACCCAACCAAAACCCCTAACCCTAATCCTAACCCTAACCATAAACCAAACCCTAACCCCTAACCCTATCCTTAACCCTAAACCAAAGCCTAACCCTAATTCTAACTCTAACCCTAATACTAATCCGAACCCGAACCCTAATACCAAGCCTAAGCCTAAACCCAATCCCAACCCTAATCCTAACCCCAACCCCAACCATAACCCTAACCCCAACCCTAACCCTAACCCTTACCCTAACCCTAACACCAACCCAAACCCTAAACTTTACAACAATCCCAACCCTAACCCCAACCTCAATCCCAACCCTAACCCAACCTCAACCCTAACCCAACCCCAACCCTAACCCTATCCCTAACCCTAACTCTAAACCCTAATCCTAACCCTAACCCTAACCCTAAACCTCTTCTAAACCAAAACCTAAGAGTAAGGCTATCCCTAACCCTAACCCTAACCCCAAGCCTAACCGTAACCCTAAATTTAACCCCTAAACCTAATCGTAAACCCTACTCCAACACTAACCGCAACCCTAACCCTAACCCCAAACCCAACCGTAACCCCAACCCCAAACCCAACCCTAACCCCAACCCCAAACCTAAACCTAACCCTATCCCTAACCCCTAACCCTAGCCCTAATCCTAACCCCTAATCCTAACCATAACAATAACACTAACCAATAGACCTAACCATAATCCTAAACCTAACACTAACCATAGCGCTAATGCTAACCCTAGCACTAACCCTAACACTAAACCCTGATTTTAAACCTAACCCTAACACTAAACCTAACCGTAACGTTTACCCTAAAACCTAACACTACCCTAACGCTAATCCTAAACCCTAACCCTAACACTACCCCTAACCCTGACCCTAAACCCTATGTGAAACCCTAACCCTAACCCTAAGTGCTAAACCTATCCTGACTCTAACCAAAACCCCTAACCTTAATGCTTACCCTAACCATAAACCAAACCTTAAACCTTAACCTAACCGTAACCCTAACCCTAACCCTAAACCAAAACCTAACCCTAACCCTAACACTAACCCTAACACCAATCCTAACGCTAACCCTAACCGCAACCATAACACTAAACCCAAAGCCAACCCTAACCCCTAACCCAAACCCTAACCCTAATCCTAACCCTAACCCTAACCCCAACCCACACCCTAACCCCAACCACAATCCCTACCTTACCCCAACCACAATCCCAACCATAAACCCAACCCCAACCCTAACCTCAACCCCAACCCTAACCCCAACGCCAAACCTAACACTAAACCTAACCCTAAACCCTAACACTAACCCTAAACCCTATCCCTAATCCTATCTCTAACCTTAACCCTAAACCCTAACCATAACCCTAACCCTAGCCCTAGCCATAGCCGTAAACCTATGCCAAGCCCTAACACTAACCCTAACATTAACCCTAACCCTATCCCTAATCCCAACCAATGCCCCTACCCATACCTTTACCCCTATCCCTAACTCTAACCCCTTACCATAGACCTAACACCTAACCCTAACTCAAACGCAAACCCTAATCTTAAACCCTAACACTAACCCAAACCCTACCCCAAAACCTACCCATAACCCTAACACTAACCCTAACTGTAACCCTAACCCTAATTTTAACCCTAACTCGTCTAACCCTAACCCTAAACTTAGTACTACCCATCTACCTACCCCTACCCTTAACCCTAACAC
Source organism: Nanger dama (assembly GCA_917880005.1). Lineage (NCBI taxonomy): Eukaryota > Metazoa > Chordata > Mammalia > Artiodactyla > Bovidae > Nanger > Nanger dama. The sequence continues at coordinate 14,230 of CAKJTW010000655.1, forward strand.
ATCCCTAACCTTAACACTAATCCTAACTTTAGCCACCATCCCTATCCCTACCCCTACTCCTAACATTAACCCTAACATTAAAGCTAACCCTATCCCTAAACCCTAAACCCTAATCCTAATTCTAACCCTAACACTAAACACTATCCCTAACCCTAACACTAACCCAAACCTAACCCTATCCCTAAAACTAACACTAACCACAACGCCTAACTTACCTCTAACCCTAACCCTAAACCTAAACCTAAATCCTAACACTAACCATAACTCTAAACCTAAACACTAACCCTAAACCTAATCCAACCGTAACACTTACCCTAACTCTATTAACAGTAACCCTAAACCCTAACCCCTAAACCTAACCCTAACCCTAACCCTAAACTTAACCCCAACCCTAAACCTAAACCTAACGCTAACCCTAACCCTAATGCTAACCCTAACCCTAAACCCTGACCGTGACCTTGAACCTAACCCTAAGCCTAACCCTAACCCTAACCGTAAAGCTAACCCTAAACCATAACCCTAACACTTACCCTAACCCTAATCCTAAACCCTAACCCTAACGCTAACCCTAACACTAACCCTAACCCTAAATCTAACGCTAACTCTAAACCCTAACTCAAACCCTAACCAAAACCCCTAACCCTAACTCTAAACCCTAACCTAACACTAACCCTAACCATAACCCTAACCCTACATAACCCTAAATCCTAACCCTATCCTAACCTTAAACCCCACCCCAACCCCAACACTAATCCTAACCCCAATCCTAACACTAAATTAACCCTAACACTTACCCTATCCCATAACCCTAACACCAACCCTAACGCTAACACCAATCCCAACCCTAACCCCAAAACCAACCCTAACCCCAACTCCAATCCCAACCTTAACCCCAACCCCAACCCTAACCCCAACCCAAACCTAACCCTATCCGAACCCCTATCCCTAAACCCTAACCCTAACACTAACCTTCAACCCTTACCCTAACAGTAACCCTAACCCCTAAATATAACCCTAATCCTTACCCTAACGCTAACCCTAACGTTAAAGCTAACCCTATACCCTGACTCTCACCCTGACACTAAACCTAACCCCTAACCCTAACACTAAACCTAACTGTAAACTATACACTAAACACTAACACTAACCCTAATTCTAAACCCTAACCCTAAAGCTAACTCTAACACTGACCCTAAACCCTTACCCTAACCCTAACCCTAACCGCTAACCCTATCCCTAACCCTAACAAACCCCTAACCCTAATCCTAACCCTAACCATAAACCAAACCCTAACCCTAACCCTAAAACAAACCCTAAAACTAATCCTAAACCTAACCCTAAACCAAACCCTAACCCCAACCCAAACCCTAACACCAACCCTAACCCTAACCCTAAACACATTCCTAACCCTAACACCAAACCCAACCTTAAACCTAACCCCAACCTAACCCTAACCCCAACCCAAACAGTAACCCCAACCCAATCCCAACCCTAACCCAAACCCCAATCCCAACCCTAACCCCAACCCCAACCCCAACCCCAACCCCAACCCTAACCGTAACCCTAATCATATCCCTAACCCCTAATCCTAACACTAACCCCTAACCCTAACCCTAACACTAACCCTAACCGTTAAGCTAACCCTACACCATAACCCTAACCCTAACCCCAACCCTAACCCTAACCCTAAACCTAACTAGAAGCCTAACCCTAACCCCAACCCAAACCCTAACCCCAACCACAATCCCAACACTACCCCAACCCTAAACCAAACCCTAACCCCAACCCCAACCCTAACCCCAACCCAAACCCTAACACTAACACTAACCCCAACCCCTAAACCTAACCCTAACCTTAAAGATAAACCTCTTCTAACCCAAAACCTAAGAATAACGCTAACCCTAACACTAACCCTAACCCTAAACCTAACACTAACCCTTTACCTAACCCTAAAGTTAACCCCAAATCCTAACCCAAACCCTAAACCTAACCCTAACCCTAACACTAACCCTATCCAAAACCCCTAACCCTAACCCTAAACCATAACCCCAACACTAACCCTAATACTTAACCCTAACTCTAACCCTAACCCTAAAACTTAATCCTAACCCTAACACTAACCCCTAACCCCTAATCCTAACCCTATCCCTTACCCTAAAGCTAAACCTAAAGCTAAAACTAACCCTAGCGCAAACCCTAACCCTAAACCCTGACCCTGACCCTGAGCCTAAACCTAACCTTAACCCTAACACTAAACCTAACCGTAAAGTTTACCCTAAACCCAAACACTAACCCTAACCCTAAAGCTAACCCTTACCCTGACTCTAAACTCTAACCCTAACACTAACCCTAATCGCTAATCCTATCCCTAACCCTATCCAAACACCTAACCCTAATCCTATCCCTAACCATAAACCAAACCCTAACCCTAAATGTAAAACTAATCCTAACCCTAACCCTAAACCAAACCCTAAACCTAATTCTAACCCTAACCCTAAACCAAACCCTAACCCGAGCCCTAAACCTAACATCAACTCTAACTCTAACCCCAAACCCAACCCTAACAGTAACACCAACCTCAACCATAAACTTAACCCCAACCTTAACCCTAACCTTAACCCCTAACCCCAACCCAAAACCTAACCCTAACCACAATCCCAACCCTAACCCCAAACCCAATCCCAACCCTAGCCCCAAACCCAACCCTAACCTCAAACCCAAACCTGACCCTAACAGTAACCCTAACCCCTAACCCCTAACCTTAACTCTTACCCTAACCCTAAAACTAACTCTAACCCCTAACCCTAAACCAAACGTCTTCTACCCCCAAAACATAAGAGTAACGCTAAACCTAACCCTAACCTTAACCCCAACTCTAAACCCAAACCTAACCCTAAACCTAACAGTAACCCTAACCATAAACCTAACATGAACCCTAACGCCAAAGCTAACCCTAACGCTAACCCTAACCCTAAACCCTGACCCTGACCCTGACCCTAACCTTAACCCTAACCCTAACTCTAACCCTAACTGTAATGCAAACCCTAAATCCTATCCGTAACCCAATCCCTAATCCTAAACCGTAACCGTAACCCTAACCCCCACCCTAACCTTAAACCCCAACCATAACCCCAACCGTAAACCCTAAACCTAACCCTAGACCTAACCAAAACAACTAACCCTAACCCTAACCCTAACCCTAAACCAATCCCTAACCCTAACCCTAAGCCTAACCCTAACCGTAACCCTAAACAAAACCCTATCCTAACTCTAACCCTAACCCTAACCCTAAACCAAACCAACCATAACCCTAATCCTAACGCTAACCCTAACACTATCACCAACCCTAACCCCAAACCTAACCCCAACTCTAACACTAACCCTAACCCCTTACCCTATCCCTACCCTTAACTCTCAACCCGAACGATAAAACTAAACACCAACACTTACCCTAGCCCCAGCCCTAGCCATATCCCTAGCCCTAGCACTAGCCCCAATCCTAAACATACCCCTAGCCCGAACCCTAACCCTAACACTAACCCCAACCATAAAGCTAACCCTAAACCATAACCCCAACACTAACCCTAACACTAATCCTAAACCCTAACCCTAACCCTAATTCTAAACCCTAACCCCAACCCTAACCCTAAACCTAAACCCTAACCCCAAACCTAACCCTAACCCTAACCCTAACCCTAACGCTAACCGTAAACCCTAACCCAAACTCTAAACCTAACCACTAACCCTAACCCCTAACCCTAACTAAAACGCCTAACCCTAACTTTAAACTCTAAAACCTAACACTAACCCTAACCATAACCCTAACCCTACATAACCCCAAATCCTAACCCTATCCTAAACCTGATCCCCACCCTAACCCCAACCCTAACCCTAACACCAATCCTAACACTAAATTAACACTAACACTTACCCTAACTCATAACCCTAACACCAACCCTAACCCTAACACCAATCCAAATCCTAACCCTAAACCCAAAACCAACCCTAATCCCAACCCCAATCCCAACCCTAATCCCAACCCCAACCCTAACCACAACCCCACCCCTAAACCTAACCCTAACCCTATCCCTAACCCCTAACCCTAACCCTAACCTTTAACCCTAACCCTAACTGTAACACTAACCCCTAAACTTAACCCTAATCCTTACCCTAACGCTAACTCTAACGCTAAAGCTAACCCTAACTCTAACCTTAACCCTAAACTCTGACCCTGACCCTGACCCCAAACCTAACCCCTAACCCTAACAGTAAACCTAACCGTAAAGTTTAACCTAAACCCTAACCCTAACCCTATCACTAATCCTAAAGCCTAACCCTAAAGCTAACCCCTAACCCTTACCCTAAACCCCAAACCTAACCCTAACCCTAACTGCTAAACCTAACCCTAACCCCAACCAAATCCATAAACCTAATCCTAAACCTAACCATAAACCAATCCCTAACCGTAAACCTAACACTAACCCTAACCCTAAACCAAATCATAACTCTAATCCTAACCCTAACCCAAAACCAAAACCTAACCCTAACCCTAACACCAACCCTAACCCAAACCCCAAACCCAACCCTAACCCTAACACCAACCCCAGCCTTTAACCTAACCCTAACCCTAACGCTAACCATAACCCTAAAACCTGACCGTGACCTTGAACCTAACCCCTAACCATATCACTAACCTCAACCGTAAAGCTAACCCTAAACCATAACCCAAACAGTAACCCTAACCCTAATCCTAAACCCTAACACTAACCCTAACCCTATGCCTAATCCTAAACCCTAACCCCAACCCTAACCTTAACCCTAAACCTAACCCCAACCCGAACCCTAACCACAATCCAAACCTTAACCCCAACCACAATCCCAACACTACCCCAACCCCAATCCCAACCCTAACCCCAACCCCAACCCTAACCCCAACCCCAACACTAACCCTAACACTAACCCTAACCACTAAACCTAACCCTAACCCTAAACCTAAACCAAACCCTATCCCTAATCCTGACCCTTACCATAAACCAAACCCTAACCCTAAACTTGAACCCAACCCTAACCCTAACCCTAACGCTAACCCTTAACCCTAACCCAATCCCTAAACCTAACCCCTAACCCTAACACTAACCCTAACCCAAACCCCTAACCCTAACCCTAACCCTAAACCTCTTCTAATCCAAAACCTAAGAGTAACGCTAACGCTAACACTAACACTAACCGTAACCAAACCCCAACACTAACCCCAACCCCTAAACCTAACCATAACCCCTAACCCACCCTAACCTAAACCTAATCCCAACCACTAACCCTAAGCCTAACCCTAAACCATAACCTTGAACCCAACCCCTAACCCTAACCCCTAACCATTACCCCTAACCCTAACCCCAACCCCTAACCCTAAACCCTAACACTAACCCTAAAACCTAATCCTAAGCTTAACCCTAACCCAAACGCTAACCCTAACGCTAACGTTAACCCTAATGCTAACCCTAACCCTAAACCCTTACCCTGACACTGACCCTAACCCTAACCCTAACCCTAACACTACCTCTAACCCTAACACTAACCCTAAACACTAACTCAATCCCTAAACCTAACCCCTAATCCTAACCCTAACCCTAACCAAAACCCCTAACCCTAACCCTAAACCTAAACCTCTTCTAACCAAAAACCTAAGAGTAACGCTAACCCTAACCCTAATCCCAACCCTAACCCCAAACCCAACCCTAACCCCTAACCCTAACCCTAACCCCTAACCCTAATCCTAACCTTAAACGTAAACCTCTTTCTAACCCAAAACCTAAAGGTAACGCTAACCCTAACCTAACCCTAACCCTAACCCCAACCCGAAACCTAACCCTAAAACTAGCCCTAAACCTAACCCTAACCCCAACCCTAACCCCAACCCCAACCCTAACCCCAACCCCAACAATAACCCTAACAATAACCCTAACCCCTAACCGTAACCCTAACCCTAAACCTAAACCAAACCCGAACCATAATCCTGACCTTTACCATAAACCATACCCTAACCCTAAACTTGACCCTAATCCTAACCCTAATGCTAACCCTTAACCCTAACACAATCCCTAAACCTAACCCCTAACCCTAACACAAACCCTAACCAAAACCCCTAACCCTAACCCTAACCCTAAACCTCTTCTAACCCAAAACCTAAGAGTAACGCTAACGCTAACACTAACACCAACCGTAACCACAACCCCAACACTAACCCTAACCCCTAAACCTAACCATAACCCCTAACCCAACCCTAACTTAAACCTAATCCTAACCACTAACCCTAAGCCTAACCCCTAAACAATAACCCTGAACCTAACCCCTAACCCTAACCCTAACCCTAACCATTACCCCTAACCCTAACCCTAATCCCTAACCCTAACCCTAACACTAACCCTAACACCTAACCCTAAGCTTAACCCTAACCCCTAACGCTAACGTTAACCCTAATGCTAACCCTAACCCTAAACCCTGACCCTGACACTAACCCTAACCCTAACCCTAACCCTAACACTACCTCTAACCCTAACGCTAACCCCTAAACACTAACTCAATCCCTAAACCTAACCCCTAATCCTAACCCCAACCCTAACCAAACCCCAACCCTAACCCTAAACCTAAACCTCTTTCTAACCAAAAACCTAATAGTAACGCTAACCCTAACCCTAATCCCAACCCTAACCCCAACCCCAACCCCAACCCCAACCCCAACCCTAACCCTAACCCTAATCTTAAACGTAAACCTCATCTAACCCAAAATCTAAAGGTAATGCTAACCCTAACCTAACCCTAACCCCAACCCTAACCCTAACCCCAACACTAGCCCTAAACCTAACCCCTAACGCTAACCCTATATCCTAACCCAAACCCTAAACCTAATCCCTAACCCTAACCCTAACCAAAACCCCTAACCCTAATCCTAAACCCCAAAACCCAACACGAACCCTAACCATAAACCTAACCCTACATAACCCTAAATCCTAACCCTATCCTAAACCTAAACCACGCCCTAACCCCATCCGTAAATCTAACCCCAACCCTAACATTAAATTAACCCTAACACTTACCCTAACCCCTAATCCTAACACCAACCCTAACCCTAAAACCAATCCCAACCCTAACTCTAACTCCAAAACCAACCCTAAACCCAACGCCAATCCCAACATTAACCCCAACCCCAACCCTAACCCCAACCCAACCCTAACCCTATCCCTAACCCCAAACCTTCACCCTAACCCTAACCCTAACACTAACCCTAACCGCGAAACCTAACCCTATCCCTTACCCTAACACTAACCATAATGCTAAAATTAACCCTAGCGCTAACCCTAACCCTAAACTCTGACCCTGACCCTAAACCTAACCCCTAAACCCAACCGCAAAGTTTACCCTAAACCCAAACTCCAAACCTAACCCTAATCCTAAACCCTAACCCTAAAGCTAACCCTAACCCTGACCCCAAATCCCAACCCTAACGCTAACTCTAAGCGCTAACCCTATCCCTAATACCAATCACACCCCTAACCCTAATAATAACCCCAACCATAAACCAAATCCTAACCCTAAACCTAACCCTAACCCCTAACCCTAAACCAAACCCTAAACCTAATCCTAACCCTAACACTAAACCTCTTCTAACCAAAAAGCTAAGAGTAACGCTAACCATATCACTAACCATAACCCCAACCCTAATCCTAACCCTAACCCTAACGCCTAAAACCTAACCTTAAACTCTAACCCAACCTTAACCTAAACCTATTTCTAACCACTAACCCTAACCCTAACCCCTAAACACCCCTAATCCTAACCCCTACCCCCTTACCACTAATCCAAACCCTAACCCCTAACCCTAACCCCTACCCTTACCACTAACCCCTAACCCTAACCCCTAACCCTAACCCTTACACTAAACTTAACACCTAACCCTAAGCCTCAACCCTAAACCTAACGCTAACCCTAACACAAATGCTAACCCTAATGCTAACACTAACCCTAAACCCTGACCAGGACCCTGACTCTAACCCTAAAACTAACCCTAACCCCTAACCCTAACCCTAACCCTAAAACTAAACCTCTTCCAACCCATAACATAAGAGTAACACTAACCTTAACCCTAACCCCAACCCTAAACCTAAATCTGACCCTAACCGTAACACTAACACGAACCCTAACCCTAACCCTAACCCTAATGCTAACGCTAACCCTAACCCTAAACCCTGACCCTGACCCTAACCCCAACCGTAACCCTAAAACTAACCCTAACCGTAACGCTAAACCTAAACCCTAACCGTAACCCAATCCCTAATCCTAAACATTAACCCTAACCCTAACCCCAACCCTAACCTTAAACCCTAACCATAACCCTAACCGTAACCCCTAAACCTAACCATAACCCTAAACAAAACCACTAACCCTAACCCTAAACCTAAACCAACCCCTAATCCTAACCCTAACCCTAAACCAACCCCTAATCCTAACCCTAAGCCTAACCCTAACGCTAACCCTAAACCAAACCAACCATAACCATAACCCTAATGCTAAACCTAACACTAACACCAACCCTAACTCTAACCCTAACCCCAACCCTAACCCTAACCCCTAACCCCTAACCCTATCCCTACCCTTAATCTAACCCCAACCATAACACTAATTACTAACCCTAATCCTAGCCCTTGCCCTATCCATAGCTCTAGCACTAGCCCCAACCCCAAACATATCCCTAGCCCGAACCATACCCCTAAAACTAACCCTAAACCAAACCCTAACCCTAACCCTAACAGTAAACAAAACACCTAACCCTAACCCAAACCCTAACTTTCTACCCAACCCTAACACTAACCGAAACAATAACCCTAACCCCTAACCCCTAAACCTAACCCTAACCCCAAACCTAACTCCAAACCTAACCCTAAACCAAACGCTAACCCTAACCCTAACGCTAACCCTAACCCTAAACCCTGACCGTGACCTTGAACCTAACCCCAACCCTAACACTAACCCTAACCATAAAGCTAACCCTAAACCATAACCCCTGACACTAACCCTAACCCTAATTCTAAACCCTAACCCTAATTCTTAACCCTAACCCTAACCCTAACCCTAATCCTAAACCCTAACCCTAACCCTAATCCTAAACCCTAACCCCAACGCTCACCCTAACCCTAACCCCTAAACCTAACTCCAACCCTAACCCTAACCCCAACCCAAACCCTAACCACAACCACAATCCCAACACTACCCCAACCCCAATCCCAACCCTAACTCCACCCCAACCCTAACCCCCAACCCCAACCCTAACCCTAAGACTAACCCTAACCCCTAACCCCAACTGTAACCTTAAACCTGAAACTCTTCTAACCCAAAACCTAAGAGTAACACTAAACCTAATCTGAACCCTAACCTCAACCATAAACCTAACCCTAACCCTAACCCTAACGCTAACCTTAAACCCTAACCCAAACCCTAAACATAACCCCTGAACCTAACCCCAACACTAAAAACCCTAACCCCAACCCCAAACTCTAAAACCTAACACTAACCCTAACCATAACCCTAACCCCACATAAGCCTAAATACTAACCCTATCCTAACCCTAATCCCCATCCTAACCCCAACCCTAACCCTAACCCTAACCCCAATCCTAACACTAAATTAACCCTAACACTTACCCTAACCCCAAACCAAACCCTAAACCTAATCCTAACCCTAACCCTAAACCAAACCCTAACCCTAACGCTAACCCTAAACCAAACCATAACCCTAACCCTAACACTAACCCTAACTCCTAAACCTAACCCCTAACCCCAAACCTAACACTAAACCTAACTCTAACACTAACCCTAACACTAAACCTAACCCCAAACCCTGACTGTGACCTTGAACCTAACCCTAATCCTAACCCTAACACTAACCCTAACCATAAAGCTAAGCCTAAACCATAACCCTAACACTAACACTAAGCCTAACCAAAACCACAAACCGTAACCCTAACCCAACCCTAAACCAAACCTTAACCCAACCCTAAGCCTAACCTTAACCCTAACCCTAACATTAACCCTAACCATAAACCAAACCCTAAGCCTAACCTCACTCTAACCCTAACCCTAATCCTAACTTTTAAACCTAACCCTAGCACTAACCCCTAACCCTAACCCTAACCCTATCCCTAACCCTAACCAAACCCCTAACCCTAATCCTAACCCTAACCATACACAAACCCTAACCCTTAACCCAACCCTAACCCCAACCCTAAACCAAACCCTAAACCTAATCCCAACCCTAACCCTAGACCAAACCCTAACCCTAACCGTACCCTAACCTTAAACCTAACACTTAACCCAACCCCAAACCCAACCCTAAACCTAACACCAACCCCAACCTTAAACCTAACCCATACCCTAACCCTAACACCAACACTAAACTTAACCCCTAACCCTAACCTTAACCCTAAACCTCTTCTATCCCAAAACCTAAGAGTAACGCTAACCCTAACCCTAACCCCTACCCCAACCGTAACCCCAACCCTAATCCTAACCACTAACCCTAACCCCAACCTTAACCCTAACCCCAACCCTAACCCTAAACTAACCCTAACACTTACCCTAACCCTTAACCCTAACCCTTACCCTAACTCTAACACTAACCCCTAAGCTAATCCTAACCCTAACCCTAACACTAACCCTAACGCTAAACCTAACCCTAAAACCTGACCCTGATTCTGACCCTGACCCTGACTGTGACCCTAACGCTAACCCTAACCCTAACACTATCCCTAACCCTTAACCCTAACCCTAACCCTAACTATAACCCTAAATCTAACCCTAACCCTAACCCTAAAACCTAATCCTAACCCTAACCCCTAACCCCTAACACTAACCCTTACTCTAACCAAAACCCCTAACCCAAACCCTAACCCTAATGCTAACTTGTCTAAACCTAACCCTAAACCTACCTCTACCCCCTACCCCAACCCCAACCGTAATCTTATCGCTAACTCTAACCAGAACCCCTAACCCTACCTGCATCACTAACACTACCCATAACAATTACACTATTCTAAAGCCTAAACCATAACCCTAACCCTAACCCCAACCCTAACACTAAACACTAACCCTTACCTTAGCGTAACCCAACCCTAACACTAACCTTTACCCTAACACTAACCACAACTCCTAAACTTACCCTACCCTAGCCCTAAACCTATTCTAACCATAACCCTAAACATAAACCTCTATAACAATAAACCTAAGAGTAACGCTAACCTTAACCCTAAACCTAACCCACAGGCCAACCCTACTCTAAACCTACCCTAAACCTTGCCCTAAGCCTAACTCTAACCCTAACCCTTACATTAACCCTAACACATATCCTAAGCCTAAACTCTTTCCCCAACCCTAAACCTCAACCTTAAACCTAACCCTAATCCCTAACCCTAACCTTAACCCTAACACAAATCCTAACCCTAATCCCTAACCCTAACCTTAACCCTAACACAAATCCTAACCCTAACCCCAACCGCAACCCTAACCCCAACCCCAACCCTATCCCTACCCTAACCCTAAACGCTGACCCTGACCCTGACCCTAACCCTAACCCTAACCTAACCCTAACACTAACACTAACCCTAACCCTAACCCTAAATCTAAACCCTAACCAAAACCCTAAAACTAACCCCTAACCCTAACCCTAATGCTAAACAAAACACATAATCCTAACCCTATCAAAACCCTAATCATAACGCTAACCCTAAACTGTAACCCTAACCCTAACCCTAACCCTAATCCTAAACCCTAACCCTAACCCTAACCAAACCCCTAATCTAACTCCTAAACCCAACCCTAACCCTAACCTTAATCCTAAACTAAACCCTAACACTAACCATAACCATAACCCTAAACCAAACCCTAACCCTAACCCTAACCCCAACCCCAAGCCAACCCTAACCCTAAACCCTAACCCTAACCGCTAACACTATCACTAACTCTAACCAAATCCCCTAACCATAACCATAACCCTAAACCAAACCCTAACCCTTACCCTAACCCCAACCTCAACCCTAACCCTAACCCCAACCCTAAACCTAACCTTAACCGTAACCCCAACCCTATTCCTAACCCCAACCCAAACCTAACCAGAACCACAAACCCAACCCTAACCCCAACCCCAACCCTAACCCAACCCCAACCCTAACCCCAACCCCAACACTAACCCCTAACCCTAATCCCAACCCTAACCCTAACCCAAACCCTAACCCCTAACCCTAACCCTAACACTAACGCTAACCCCCTAACCCTAAGCTAAACCCTAACCCTAACACTATCCCTAACGCTAACGCTAACCCTAATGCTAACCCTAACCATAAACCCTGACCCTACCCTGATCCTAACCCTAACCCTAACACCAACCCTAACCCTTAGGCTAACCCTAAACCCTATCCCTAAACCTAACCCCAAACCTTTATCTCAACCCCTAACCCTAACCCCTAACCAAAACCCCTAACCAAAACTACTAACCCCAACCCTCGAGGTTAGGGTTAGGATAGGGTTAGGTTTAGGGACAGGTCTAGTGCTAGGGCTAGGGCTACGGCTAGGGCAAAGTTTAGGTTTAGGGTTCGTGGTTAGGGTTAGGGTTAGGATTTAGAGTTAGTGTTAGTGTTATTGCTTAGATTAGAGTTAAGATTAGTTTAGATTTAGGTTTAGGTTTAGGTTAGTGTTAGTGTTTTTTGTTAGGATTGCAGATAGTGTTAGGTTTAGGGTTAGGGTTAGGCTAGGCAGGTTCATGCTTAGGGTTTCGGTTGGGGCTAGGCAAGGGTTAGGGTTAGCGTTACTCTTAGGGTTAGGGTTAGAAGAGGTTTAGATTTGAGGTTAGGATTAGAACAGGGTTAGATTTGGGGTAGGGTTAGGGGTTAGAGTTGAAGTTAGGTATAGGGGTAGGGGTAGGGGTATGGGTAGGATTAGGGGTTGAGGGTAGTGTTAGAGTTAGGGTTAGGGTTGGGTTAGGGATAGGTTTAGGTTTGGGGCTAGTGCTAGGACTAGGATTTAAAGCTAGGGCTATGTCTAGGTATAGGTCTGGGACTAGGGTTAGGGTTAGGTTAGGGTAAGGTTAGGATTAGGAGTTGAGGTTAATGTTAGTGTTAGGGTTAGTTTTGGGTTAGGGTTGGGGTTAGGGTTATGTTTGGGATTAGGGTTAGTGTTAGTGTTAGGTTTAGGGTTAGGTCTAGTTTTAGGGTTAGGGTTAGGGTTAGGGTTTATGGTTTAGGGTTAGGGTAAGGGCTAGGGTTAGTTTTAGGGCAAGGGCTAGTGCTAGGACTATTGTTAGGGTTAGAGTTTAGGGTTAGTGTTAGGTTTAGGTTTAGGATTTAGGGTTAGTGTAGGTTTAGGGGTAGTTTAGTGTTACTGGTAGCTTTTAGGGTTTAGGATTAGGTTTAGCGTTAGGGTTAGGGCTACGGATATGGTTAGGGCTAGAGTTAGGGTTAGGATTAGGGGTTAGGGTTAGGATTAGGGGTTAGGGTTTAAGGTTAGGGTTAGCGTTAGGGGTTAGGATTAGGGCTAGGGATCGGGTTAGGTCTGGGGCTGATGCTCGGGTTGGGGCTGAGGCTAGGGCTAGGGTAAAGGTTAGTATTAGGGTTTAGGGTTAGGGCTGGGGTTAGGGTTAGGATTAGAGCTAGGGCTAGGGCTAGGGCTAGAGTTAGGGTTACGGTTAGGGGTTGGGTTTGGAGTTAAAGGCACAGTTAGTGTCAGGGTTGGGGTTGTGGTTGGGGTTAGGGTTAGCGTTACTGTTAGTTTTGGGCAAGAAGAGGTTTAGATTTAGGGTTGGGTTTAGCGTTAGGGGTTAGGGTTAGGGTTAGGGTTAGGGTTAGGGTTAGCATTAAGGTTAAGGTTTAGGGTTTATGGTTATGGTAAGGTTTAGGTTTAGGGCTAAGGATAGGGTTAGGGAAAGGGGTAAGGCTAGGGCTAGGGTTGGGGTTAGGTTAAGTTTAGGTTTAGGGTAGTGTTAGGGTTGGGGTTGGGGTTGGGGTTGGTTTAGGGTTAGGCTTAGGTTTGGGGCTATGGCTAGGGTTAGGGCTAGGGCTAGTGCTAGGGCTAGGGCTACGCGTAGGGCTAGGGTTGGGGTAAAGTTTAGCATTAGGTTTAGGGTTAGGGATAGGGCAGGGTTAGCTTTAGGATTAGGGTTTAGAGTTATGGTTTAGGGTTAGGGTTAGGATTAGGGTAAGGGTTGGGGTTACTCTTAGTGTTAGGAGTTAGGGTTAAGGTTAGGTTTATGGTTATGGTTAGGGGTTATTGTTAGGGTTCTGTTAGGGGTTAGGGTTAGGGTGAGGAATAGAGTTTAGGGTTAGGGTTAGTGTTAGGGTTAGGGTTAGGGTTGGGATAGGTTTAGGGTTGTGGTTGGGGTTAGGGTTGAGTTTAGGGTTAGCGTTACTGTTAGGGTAAGGGTTAGAGAGGTTTAGGTTTAGGTTTAGGTTTAGAAAAGGTTACAGTTAGAGTTAGGTTTTAGAGTTAGGATTAGGGTTAGTGTTAGTATTGGTTAGTTCGGGTTAGCATTAGGGTTGGGGTTGGGTTAGCTTAGGGTTAGGGTAAGTGTTTGGAGTTAGGGTTAGGGTTGGGTTTAGGGTTTAAGGATAGGGTTAGGGGTTATGGTTATGGTTAGGGTTGTGTTAGGGTTAGGGTTACCGGGTAGGGTAGAGGGTAGGGGTACGGTTTGGGTGTAGGGTTAGTGTTAGGGATAGGTTTTGGTTAGC
>CAKJTW010000656.1:0-28916 GCA_917880005.1 Nanger dama
GTTATGGGTTAGGGATAGGGTTAGGGGTTAGGGTTAGGGGTTAGGTTGGGTTTAGGGGTTGGGGTTGGGGGTTAGGGTTGGGATTGGGATTGGGGTTAGGGGTTGGGATTGTGGTTGGGTTTGGGGTTAGGGTTGGTGTTGGGGTTGGGTTAGAGTTGGGGCTAGGGTTAGGGGTTGGGCTGGTGTTAGGGTTAGGTTGGGTTAAGTTAGGGGTTGGGGTTAGTGTTACGGTTTAAGGTTAGGGTTAGTTTTAGATTTAGGGTTTGGTTTAGTGTTAGGGTTAGGGTTAGATGTTTTGCGTAGGGTTAGGGTTAGGTTAGGGTTAGGTTGGGGTTGCGGCTTAGAGTTGGGGTTAGGGTTTGGGTTGAGGTTTGGGGTTAGGTTTAGGGTTAGTGTTAGGGTTTAGGTTTAGCATTACGGTTAGCGTTAGTGTTAGGGTTGGGGTTGGGTTCAGGAATAGGGTGGGGTTTAGGGTTAGGGTTGGGGTTAGGGTTAGTGTTAGGGTTAGGGTTAGCATTATGTTTAGGGTTAGTGTTTAGGGTTGGGTTCAGGATCCGGGTCAGGGTTTAGGGTTAGGTTAGGGTTGGGGTTAGGGTTAGTGTTATTGTTAACGTTAGGGTTAGGTTTGGGGTTAAGGTCAGGGGTTGGGGTTGGTGTTAGGATTAGGGTTGGGGTTGGGTTTAGGGATTAGTTTTAGGGTTGGGGTTTAGGGTTAGGGGTAGTGTTAGGGTTAGTGTTAGTGGTTAGGGGTTGGGGTTTTGCTTACGGTTGGTGTTAAGGTTAGGGTTTGGTTCAGGATTATTGTTAGTGTTAGGATTCGTGTTAGAGTTAAGTTCGGGCTATGGATAGGTTTATAATTAGGGTTAGGGTTAGGGTTAGGGATAGTGTTAGGGGTTATGGTTGGGGTTAGGGTTAGTGTGGTGTTGGGGATAGGGGTAAGGGTTTGGGCTACGGTTAGGGTTAGGGTTGGTGTTAGGGGTTGGGGTTAGGGGTTTTGGTTAGGGTTGGGTTTGGGGGTTAGGGGTTGGGGGTTGGGGCTTAGGGTTGGGTTGGGGTTGGGGTTTAGGATTAGGGTTAGGGTTAGGGTTAGTGTTAGGGTTTAGGGTTAGCATTACGGTTGGGGTTAGTGTTAGGGTTGGGGTTGGGTTCAGGGGTCAGGGTCAGGGTTTGGGGTTAGGGGTTGGGGTTAGGATTAAGGTTGGCAGTGGGGTTAGTGTTGGGTTTGGGTTTAGGGGTTATGGTTGGGGTTAGGTTGGGTTTGGGGTTGGAGTTAGGAATTGGGGTTAGGGTTGGGTTTGAGGATTAGGGTAGGTTGGGTTTAGGTTGGGTTAGTGTTAGGGTTAGGATTAGGGGTAGGGTTAGGGAGTTTTGTTACGATAAGGGTTAGGGTTAGTGTTTGGATTAGGTTTATAGTTAGGGTGAGGTTTAGTGTTGGGGTTATGGTTCAGGCTATTGATAGGTTTATAATTGGGGTTAGGTTGGGGTTGGGGATAGGGTTGGGGGTTGGGGTTAGGGGTTAGGGATAGTGTTGGGGTTAAGTTAGGGTTAGGGATTAGGGTTAGGGTTGGGGTTTAGGGGTTGGGGTTGGGGAAAGAGTTTACACTTAGGATATGTGTTGGGTTTAAACTTAGGGTTAGTGTTGGAGTTGGGCCTGGGTCTAAGTTTGGGGTAGTTTAGGGTAGGGTTGGCGTGGGGGTTAGTTTTGGGGTTATGGTTAGAATAGGGTTGGGGCTAGGGTTGTGGTTGGGTTTAGGGGTTGTGGTTGGTGTTAGGGTAGGGGTTGGTGTTAGAGTTGGGTTAGGGTAAGGTAGGGGTTAGTGTTTAGTGTTAGGGGTTAGTGTTGGGGTTACGGTTATGGTTTAGGGACAGGGTAATGGTTATTGGTAGGGTTAGTGTTGCAGAGTAGGTTTAGGGGTTCTGTTTAAGGTTGGGGTTAGGATTTGGGTTGGGGTTGGGGTTAGTGGTTGGGATTAGGGTTCGGGTTAGGGTTGGTGGGGTTTTCATTTAAAGTTAGGCGTGGGGTTAGGGGTTAGGGGTTAGGGTAGGGGTTAGGGGTTAGGGATAGGGTTACAGTTAGCATTACTCTTAGGTTTGGGGTTAGAAGACGTTTGGGATAGGTTTAGGATTGGGGTTAGGGGTTGGGGTTGGGTAAGGGTTGGGGTTGGGTGGGGTTGGGGGTTGGGGGTTAGGGGTTGGGATTGGGGTTGTGGTTGGGTTTGGGATTGTGGTAGGGGTTGGGTTTGGGGTTTGGGTTTGGGGTTAGGGTTGGGGTTAGGGTTAGGTTTATGGTTAGGGTTGGGATTAGTGTTAGGGTTGGGGGTTGGAGTTAGGGGTTAGGGTTGGGGTTGGGGTTAGGGTTAGGGTTGGTGTTAGGTTTGGGATAAGGGTTAGGGTTATGGTTTGGTTTAGGCTTAGGGGTTAGGGTAGGGTTTGGTTTAGGGGTTAGGGGTTGGGTTTAGGTTAGGGTTTGCTTTATGGTTGGGGTTAGGTTTAGGGTTAGGGATTTTGGTTAGGATGAGGGATAGGGTTAGCCATTAGGGTTGGGTTTAGGGTTTAGGGTCAGGTTTAGGTTTAGTGTTAGGGTTGGAGTTTGGGATTATGGTTAGGGGTTTAGGGTAAACGTTACGTTTAGGGTTTACTTTAGGGTTAGGGTTGGGTTTGGGGTCAGGGGTCAGGGTCAGGTTTTGGGGTTGGGGTTGGGGTTACGGTTGGGGTGAGTGAAAGGGTTAGTGTTAGGGTTGGGGTTAGATATTGGGGTTAGTGTTTTGGTTAGGGTTGGGTGTTAGGGTTAGGGTTAGGGGTTATGGATAGGGTTAGGGGTTGGGGTTAGGGATTAGGTTGGGGGTTA
This sequence comes from Nanger dama, assembly GCA_917880005.1. Classification (NCBI taxonomy): domain Eukaryota; kingdom Metazoa; phylum Chordata; class Mammalia; order Artiodactyla; family Bovidae; genus Nanger; species Nanger dama. The sequence goes on from CAKJTW010000656.1 coordinate 2,849, forward strand.
GGTTAGGGGGTTGGGGTTAGGGTTATGGGTTGGGGATAGGGTTAGGTTAGGGTTAGGGGTTGAGGTTGAGGTTAGGGGTTGGGGTTGGGGTTAGGGTTGGAGGTGGGGTTGGGGGTTAGGGTTGGGATTGTGGTTGGGGTTGGGTTTGGGGTTGGGGGTAGGGGTTGGGTTTGGGGTTGGGGTGAGGGGTTGGGGTTATGATTGGGGTTAGGGTTAGGGTTGGTTTTGTGGTTAGGGTTAGGGTTGGGGCTGAGGGGTTGGGGTTAGAGCTGGTTTTAGAGTTGGGGTTGGGTTGGAGTTAGGGGTTGGGGTTAGGGTAACAGTTTAGGGTTAGGGTTAGTGTTAGGTTTAGGGTTTGGTTTCGTGTTAGGGTTGGGGTTAGATATTTTGCTTAGGGGTTAGGTTTAGGGGTTAAGGTTGGGGTTAGGGTTGGGGCTTAGTGTTAGGTTTAGAGTTAGGGTTGGGGTTGGGGTTAGTGTTGGGATTGGGGTTGGGGTTAGGGTTGAGTGTGGGGGTTAGCCTTGGGGTTGGGGTTAGGGGTTAGGGTTGTGGTTGGTGTTGAGGGTTAGTTTTGGGGGTTAAGTTTTGGGGTTGGGTTAAGTGTTAGGGGTTAGTGTAGGTTTAGGGTTGGGGTTTCGGATATGGTTAGAGTTGGCGTTTGGTTTAGTGCTAGGGTTCAGTTTGGGGGTTTGGTTGGGGGTTAGGTTTAGGGTTTAGGTTTGGGGCTTAGGGGTAGCGTTGGGGTTGGAGTTTAGGATTGGGGTTCGGGTTAGGGGTTAGTGTTGGGGTTTAGGGTTTGGTTTGGGGTTAGGGTTAGGGTTAGGGTAGGGTTTTGTTTAGGGTTAGGGTTAGTATTAGGGTTAGGATTTGGGGGTTAGGGTTTGCTTTATGGTTTGGGTTACGATTAGGGTTGGGGTTTTGGATAGGTTGAGGATAGGGTTAGCCGTTAGGGTTAGGGTTAGGGGTTAGGGGTCAGGTTTGGGTTTAGTGTTAGTGTTGGGAGTTTGGGATTAGGGGTTGGGGTTTGGGGTAAACGTTGCGGTTGGTTTACTTTTAGGGGTTGGGGATTGGGTTTAAGGTCAGTGTCAGGGTCAGGTTTTAGGGTTAGGGTTAGGGTTACGGTTAGTGTGAGTGAAAGGGGTATTGTTGGGGTTAGAGTTAGGGTTAGGGGTTAGGGTTGGGGTTAGGGGTTAGGGGTTAGGGGTTAGGGGTTAGGGATAGGGTTAGGGTTAAGAGTAGGGATTGGGGTTGGGGTTGGGGTTGGGGGTTGGGGTTGGGATTATGGGTTAGGGATAGGGTTAGGGGGTTGGGGTTGGGGTTAGTGATAGTGTTAGGGTTAAGGTTGGGGTTAGGGATTAGGGGTTAGGATTAGGGTTTAGGGTTGGGGGTTGGGAAGAATTTACACTTAGGATATGTGTTAGGTTTAAACTTGGGGTTAGGGGTTGGGAGTTAGGCCTAGGTCTAAGTTTAAGGTAGGTTTAGGTAGGGTTGGCGTGGGGGTTGGGTTTGGGGTTATGGTTTGAATAGGGTTGGGGGCTTGGGGTTAAGGGTAGTTTGGGGTTGTGGTTGGTGTTGGGGTAGGGGTTGAGTGTTAGAGTTGGGTTGGGGGTAGGTGGGGTTAGTGTTTAGTGTTGGGGTTAGTGTTGGGGTTGGGGTTGGGGTTATGGTTTGGGGTTTGGGAGACAGGGTTATGGTTATTGGTGGGGTTAGTGTTGCAGGTAGGTTTAGGGGTTCTGTTTAGGGTTAGGGTTGGGATTTAGGATTAGGGGTTAGGGGTTGGTGGTTGGGATTAGGGTTAGGGTTAGGGGTTGGGGTAGGGTTTTCATTTAGAGATTAGGCATTAGGGTTAGGGTTAGGGTTAGGGATAGGGTTACAGTTAGCAATACTCTTGGGTTTAGGTTTGGAGCATTTGGGATAGGTTTAGCGTTCGGGTTAGAGGTTAGGGTTAGGGTAGGGGTTGGGGTTGAGGTTAGGGTTGGGGTTGGGGTTGGGGTTGGGGTTCGGGTTGGGGTTGGGGTTAGTGTTAGGGTTGGTGTTGGGTTTAGGATGAGGTTGGGGTTATGGTTTGGTTTAGGGGTTAGGGGTTAGGGTAGGGTTTGGTTTAGGGTTGGGATTAGGTTTAGGGTTTGGGTTTGCTTTATGGTTAGGGTTAGGATTAGGGTTAGGGATTTTGGTTGGGGTTGAGGATAGGGTTAGCCGTTAGGGTTAGGGTTGGGTTTTGGGGTCAGGTTTAGGGTTTAGTGTTAGGGTTAGAGTTTGGGATTATGGTTAGGGTTTGGGGCAAACGTTACGTTTGGGTTTACTTTAGCGTTGGGTTGGGTTTAGTGTCAGGGTCAGGGTCAGGGTTTGAGGTTAAGGTTGGGGTTACGGTTAGGGTGAGTGAAAGGGTTATTGTTAGGGTTAGGGTTAGGGTTAGGTATTAGGGTTAGTGTTAGGGTTGAGGTTAAGTGTTAGGGGTTAGGGTTAGGGGTTAGGGATAGGTGTTAGGGTTAGGTTTGGGGGTTAGGGATAGGGTTAGGGAGTAGGGGTAGGGTTAGGTATAGGAGTTAGGTTTAGGGATTGGGGTTAGGGGTTAATGCTAGTGTTGGGGTTAGGTTTGGGGTTTAGGGTTGGGGTTGGGGGTTAGTGTTATGGTTAGTGTTGGGGGTTAGGTGTGGGGTTGGGGTTAGGGGATTTGATTACCCTTGGGTTTAGTGTTGGGGTTATAGTTTGGGCTAGGAATAGGTTTGAGAAATACGGTTAGTACTACGGCTGGGAAAGGGCTGGGGCTAGGATTGGGGTTATGGTTGGTGTTTAGTGTTAAGTTTAAAGTTAGGGTGGGGTTGGGGAAGGGTTGGGGGTTGGGGTTAGGGTTTGTGTTGGGGTTGGGGTTGGGGTTAATTATTGGCGTTGGGGTTGGGTTTGGGGTTAGGGGTTGGGGCTGGGGAAAGAGTTTGGGCTTAGGATATGTGTTAGGTTAAAGTTAGGGTTAGGGTTAGGAGTAGGCCTGGGGCTAGGGTTGGGGGTAGTTTTAGGGTAGGGTTGGCATTGGGGTTAGGTTTGGGGTTAGGGTTAGCATTACTATTAGGTTTACTGTTATGGGGGTTATGTTTTGAGTTATGATTAGAATAGTGTTGGGCTACGGTTAGGGATAGGTTAAGGGTTTGTGGTTAGTGTTAGGGGTTAGGGTTGGGGTTAGTGCTAGGGTTGGGTTAGGGTTAAGGTGAGGGTTGGTGTTTAGTGGTGGTGTTAGTGTTAGGGTTATGATTTAGGGTTTAGGGATAGGGTTATGGTTATGGGTAGGAGTAGTTGTGCAGGTAGATTTAGGGGTTGTGGTTAAGGTTAGGGACAAGGTTACGATTGGGATAGGGGTAGGAGTAAAGGTGGGGTTAGGGTTAGGCTTAGATGAGTTAGGTTTAGGGTTGGGGTTAGGGTTGGGGTTTTGGTTGGGGTAAGTGTTGGGGTTGGGTTAGGTGTTGGGGGTTAGTGTTGGGATTAGATGTTGGGGTTGGGTTTAGGTTTGGGGTTGTGGTTAGTGTTAGTGTTGGGGTTCGGGGTTGGGGTTAGTGTTAGGGTTGGGGTTGGGGGTTAGGGTTAGGGTCACGGTCAGGGTCAGGGTCAGGGTCAGAGTCAGGTCAATATTTGGGGTTAGCTTTAGCATTAGGGTTTGCGTTAGGGTTAGGGTTAGGTTTAGGTTGGGGGTTAGGGTTGGGTTTGGGGTTGGGGTTGGTGTTGGGTGTTAGGGTTAGTGTTAGTGTTGAGGTTGGGGTTACGGTTGGGGGTTAGGGTTCGGGGTTGGGTTTGGGGGTTAGGTTTGGGGTTAGGTTTAGGGTTGGGTTTAGGGTTATTATAGGGTTAGGGTTAGGGTTATTGTTGGGGTTTAGTGTTTAGGGTTAGGGTTGGGGTTAGGGTTGGGATTACGGGTTATGGTTGGGGTTAGGGGTTAAGTTTGGGGTTTGGGTTGGGTTTATGATTAGCGTTGGGGTTAGGGTTGAGTGTTAGTTTTGGGGTTAGGGTTAACGTCAGGGTCAGGGTCGGGGTTTGGGGTTAGTTTGGGGGTTAGGGGTTGGGGTTGGGGTTAAGGTTGGGTTTGGGGTTAGGGTTAGGGTTGGGGTTGGGATTGGTGTTGGAAGGGTTAGGGTTGGGTTGCGGTGTGGTTGGGGTTGGGGTTACGGTTGGGGTTAGGGGTTAGAGTTGGGGTTGGGGTTAGGGTTAGGGTTGGGGTTAAGGTTAGTGTTGGGGGTTCGGGTTAGGGGTTAGGGTTGGGGCTAAGCTTGGGGTTATGGTTGGTGTTTGGGTTAGGGTTAAGGTTAGGTTTAGTGGTTATTATTGGGGTTATGGTTTGGGGTTAGGAGTAAGGTTGGGGTTAGGTTTGGGGTTGGGTTTGGTATAGTGTTGGGGTTAGGGTTAGGTGTTTTGGTTGGGGTTGGTTTGGGGGTGGGGGTTGGGGTTGGGGTTTAATTCAGGGTTAGTGTTGGGGTTGGGGTTTAGGATTAGGGGTTACAGTTGGGGTTGGGGTTTAGGTTTAGCATTACGGTTGGGGTTGGTGTTAGGGTTAGGTTCCGGGGTCAGGGTCAGGTTTAGGGTTAGGGTTGGGGTTGGGTTTGGCGTTAGGGTTAGTGTTGGGTTAGGGTTAGGGTTAGGGATGGGGTTGGAGTTAGGGTTGGGTTTAGGATTAGGGTTGGTGATAGCGTTAGGGTTGGGGTTAGGTTTGCGATTAGGGTTGGGGTTAATGTTTAGGGTTAGAGTTAAGGTTGGGGGTTAGGCTTAGGGTTGGGTTGGGGGTTAGGGTTGGGGGTTGGGGTTGGGGTTGGGGTTAGGGTTAGGGGTTGGGTTTGGGGTTAGGGTTTAGGGTTATTGTGGGGTTAGGGTTATGGTTAGGGTTAGGTTTGGGGTTAGGGTTTGGGGTTATTGTAGGGTTAGTGTTATGGTTAGGGGTTGGTGTTGGGGTTTAGTGTTTAGGGTTTAGTTAGGGTTAGGGTTAGAGTTGGGATTAGGGGTTTTATTAGGGTTATGGTTAGGGGTTAGGGGTTGGGTTTGATTTGGGTTAGGTTTTAGGGTTAGCGTTAGGGTTAGGGGCTACTGTTTTATGGGGTTAGGGTTAGGGTCAGGGTCAGAGTCAGGGGTTTAGGGTTAGGTTTAGGGTTAGGGTTGGGGTTGGGGTTGGGGTTGAGTTTGGGGTTAGGGTTGGGGTTAGGATTGGAGTTGGGGTTAGGGTTGGGATTGGTGTTGGGGTTGGGGTTGAGTTGTCGTTGGGGTTGGGGTTTGGGTTGGGGGTTAGTGTTGGGGATGGGGAAGAGTTTAGACTTAGGATGTGTTGGGGTTAAGGTTAGGGTTGGGGTTGGGGCTGGAGTTGGGCCTGGGGCTATGTTTAGGTTAGGTTTAGGGTAAGCTTGGCGTGTGGGTTGGGTATAGGGATAAGGTTAGCATCATTATTAGGTTTATTGTTATAGAGGGTTAGGTTAAGTGTTATTGTTAGAATAGGTTTAGGGCTGGGATTAGGGTTAGGTTTAGGGGTTGTGGTTAGTGTTGGGGTAGGGGTTAGTGTTAGGGTTGGGTTAGCGTAGGTAAGGGTTAGTGTTTAGGGTTAAGGTTAGGGTTAGGTGTAGGGTTAGTGTTAGGATTAGGGGTTATTGTTAGGGTTAGGAGTTGGGGTAAGTGTTCGGGTTGGGTTAGGGATCAGGGTGATGGTTAGTGTTAGGGTTAGTGTTCAGGATTAGGGTTAGGGTTAGGGTTAGTGTTTAGGGTAAACGTTACAGTTAGGTTTAGTGTTAGGGTTAGGGGTTGGGTTTAGGGGTCAGGTTCAGGGTCAGGGTTTAGGAATAGGGTTAGGGTTAGGGTCATTAGCATTAGGGTTAGCATTAAGGTTAGGGTTAGGGGTTAGGTTTAGGAGTTAGGGTTAGTGTTAGGGTTAGGGTTAGGGATTAGGGTTAGGAGTAGTGTTAGTGATAGGGTTAGGGGTTAGGGTTGGGGTTGGGGTTAGGGTTGGGGTTAAGGTTATGGTTGGGATAGGGGTTGGCGTTGGGTTTGGGATTGGGGTTGGGTTTAGGGTTGTGTTTGGTGTTAGGGTTAGGGTTGGGGTTAGGGTTGGGGTTAGGGTTAGGGTTGGGGGTTAGTTTTAGGGTCAGGGTTGGGGTTAGTTTAGGGTCGGGGTTAGGGTTAGAGGTTTGGTTAGGGTTAGGGTTAGGTGTTAGGTTTAGTGTTTGTGTTAGGATTTAGGGTTAGTGTTAGGGTTAGGGATAATCTTAGGGTTAGGGTTAGGGTTAGTGGTTAGGGTTAGGGGTTAGGGTTAGGGAAAAGGCTGGGTTAGGGGTAAGGGTTAGGGTTAGTTTTGGGGTTTAGGGTTAGGGTTAGGGTTAGGGTTAGTTTGGGGTTAGAGTTCGTAGTGAGGGTTGGGGTTAGGGTTAGGGTTGGGGTTGAGTTCGTAGTATGGGTTAGGGTAATGTTGGGGTTAGTGTTGGGGTTGGGTTTAGTGTTGAGGTTGGGGTTAGGTTGAGATTGTGGTTGGGGTTATTGTTGGAGATTGTGGTGGGGTTTAGGGTTGGGTTTGGGGATATGGTTAGGGGTTGGGGTTCAGGTTAAGATTATGGTTAGGGTTAGGGGTTAGTGTTAGGGGTTGGGATTGGGGTTAGGGTTGGGGTTGGGATTAGGGGGTTAGGGTTGGGGTTTGGACTTAGGTTTAGGGGTTTTGGTTAGGGTTAGGGTTAGTCTTCAGGGTTAGTGTTACGGTTAGGTTTAGGGTTAGGATTAGAGTCAGGGTTATTGTTAGGGTTGGGGTTAGGGGAAGGTTAGGGGTTAGGATTAGGGTTAGGGTTAGTGTTGGGGTAGAGGTTAGGGTTAGGGTTCGAGTTGGGTTGGGTTTAGGATTGGGGTTAGAGGTAGGGTTAGGGTTGGTGTTAGGGTTAGGGGTTATGTTTAGGTTTAGGGGTTAGGGTTAGGGGTTAGTGTTAGGTTTTATGGTTAGGGTTATGGTTAGGTTTAGGTTGAGGTTTAGGGTTGGGTTTGGGGTTAGGGTTGGGGTTGGGTTTAGGGTTAGCGTTACTGTTAGGTTTAGGTTTAGAAGAGGTTTAGGGTTGGGGTTAGGGGTTAGGGTTTAGGGTTGGGGTTTCATAGTAGGGTTTAGGGTTAGGGTAGGGGTTAGGGTTGGGGTTGGATTTATGGTTGAGTTTGAGGTTAGGGTTGGGATTGGGGGTTGGGGTTATTCTTTGGATTGTGGTTGCATTTAGGGTTGGGGTGGGGATATGGTTAGGTTTGGGGGTTAGGGTTAGGGTTAGGGTTAGGGTTTGGGTTAGGAGTTAGGGTTAGGATTCATAGTCCTGGTTACGGTTAGGGTTAGGGGTAGGTAAGCGTTACTGTTAGGTTTAGGTTTAGAAGGGGTTGAGGGTTGGGGTTAGGGTTACGTTTAGGGTTAGGGTTCATAGTACTGGTTGGGGTTAGGGTTAGGTTTGGGTTGGGGGTTGGGTTTATGGTTGAGGTTGGGGTTAGGGTTGGGATTGGTGTCGGGGTTATTGTTGGTATTGTGGTTGAATTTAGGGTTGAGGTGGGGATATGGTTAGGGTTGGGCTTAGGGTTTGGTTTTGGTTAGGCTTGGGGTTAGTGTTCGGGTTGGGGTTGGGTTTAGGTTAGGGTTAGGGGTTATTTTTAGTGTTACTGTTTAGGTTTCTCTTGGGGTTGGGGTTTGGTTTAGGTTTAGGATTGGGGTTGGGTTGGGGGTTAGGTTCGTGTTAGGGTTAGGGGTTAGGGTTAGGGTTGGGGTTGGGGTTGAGCGTTTCTGTTGGGTTTAGGGGTTAGAAGAGGTTAGGGGTGGGGGTTAGGGTTAGAGTTAGTGTTGGGGTTGGGTTTTGGTTTGGGGTTAGGGTTAGTGGTTTTGGTTGGGGTTAGGGTTAGGGTGTGGAGTTGGGGTTGGGGTTAGATTTAGGTTGGGGGTTACAGTTAGGGTTAGTGTTAGGGTTTGGGTTAGGGGTTAGTGTTAGGGGTTATATTAGGTTAGGGGTTAGTGTTGGGGTAGGGGTTCGGGTTAGGAGTTCCAGGGTTATGGTTCGGTTTCGGGTTGGGGTTAGGGGTTAGGTTGGGGGTTGGGGGTTAGGGTTAGGGTTGGGGGTTGGGGTAGGGTTAGGGTTGGTGTTAGGGTTAGAGATTAAGTTTAGGTTTGGGGTTTAGTGTTAGGGTTAGTGTTTGGTTTGGGTTTACGGTTATGGTTGGGGTTAGGGTTAGGGTTGGGTTTAAAGTTTGGGTTAGGTTTGGTTTAGTGGTAGGGGTTAGGGGTTAGTGTTTAGGCTTTGGGTTCCTGGGGTTAGGGTTGAGGTTGGCGTTGGGGTTAAACTTGGTTAGGGTTAGGGGTTAGGTTGGCTGGGGGTTGGGTGTTAGAAGTTAGGGTTAGGGTTGGTGTTGGGGGTTAGTGCTGGGGGTTATTTTTAGTTGGGTTTGGGGTTGATGTTTAGGGTTGGGATTAGGGGTTAGGGTTAGGGGTTAGTTGGGGTTTTGGTTAGGGTTGGTTTAGGGTTAGGGTTTAGGGGTTACTGTTGGGGTTAAGGTAGGGGTTAGGGTTAGGTTAGGGTGCGGTTTGTGTTCAGGTTTAGTGTTAGGTTTGGGGTTAAGGGTTAGGATTAGGTTTAGGATTAGTGTTTGGTGTAGAGTTTAGGGTTAGGTTTCAGGTTAGGGTTAGGATTAGTGAGGTTGGGGGTTAGGGTTAGGGTAGGTTTGGGTTTAGGGGTTAGGTTTAGGGTTTAGGGTTAGGTTTGGTGTTAGTGTTAGGGTTAGTGTTAGGTTTCGGGTTTAGGAGTTGGGGGTTGTGTTAGGGGGTTTAGGATTAGGTTAGGATTGGTGTTGGTTGGGGTTAGGGTTAGGGTGTGAGGTGGTTGGGGTTAGGGTTAGGTTTATTGTCGGGGGTTGGGTTTAGGGTTGAGGTAGGGGTTAGGGTTGAGACTGGGGTTAGTGGGTTACTGTTGGGATTGTGGTGGGGTTTAGTGTTGGGGTTGAGGATATGGTTAGGGTTGGGGGTTGGGTTTAGGTTACGGTTATGGTTGGGGTTAGTGTTGAGGTTGGGATACCTAGGGTTAGGGTTAGGGTTGGTTGGATTAGGGTTAAGGTTGGGGTTAGGGGTTAGGGTTAGGGTTAGGTTTTTTAGGGTTGGCGTTACTGTTAGGTTTGTGGTTTAGTAAGTTTAGGGGTTAGGGTTAGGGTCTAGGGGTTAGGGGTAGGGTTAGGGGTTAAGGTTAGGGTGGGGGGTTAGGATTGGGGTTGGGGTTTGAGTTGAGGATGGGGTTAGGGTTGGGATCTGGGGTTGAGGTTACTGTTGGGATTTGGGTGTTTGGTTGGGTTTAGGGTCTGGAGTTGTGGTTGGGGTTTGGGGGTGGGGATAAGTAGGGTTAGGGTTTGGGTTTATAGGGTTAGGGGTTAGGGTTAGGGTTAGGGTTAGTGTTGGGATTGGGTTTGGAAAGGTTAGGGGTAGGGATTAGGGTCTTGGGGGCCAGGGTCAGGTTATTTAGGTTTAGGGTTAGATTTTTAGGGGTAGGGCTAGCGTTAAGGCTGGTTAGCGTAGGGTTGGGGTTGGGTTAGTGTGGGGGGTTGAGGTTTAGGGGTTGGATTGCTAAGGTTTAGGTTAGGGATGAGGTTGGGGTTAGTGTTGAGTTGTGGTGGGGTTTAGGAGTAGGGTGGGGATATGGTTAGTGTTGGGGTTAGGGTTAGGGGTTAGTGTTGGGGTTAGTGTTAGGGTTAGGATTAGTGTTGGGGTTGGGGTTGGGAGTTAGGGTTTAGGAGTTAGGGTTGGGGTTGAGGGATTAGAGTTAAGGTTAGAAGTTAAGGTTAGGGTTGGGGTCTGTTGGGGTAGGGTTAGGTGGGTGGGGGGTTAGGGATTAGGGTTAGGGTATTAGGGTTGGGGGTTATTGTTGGGATTGTGGTTGGGGTTGGGGTTTGGGGTTGGGGATATGGTTAGGGTTGGGGTTAGGGTTAGGGTTTAGTGTTGGGGTTAGGGTTTGGGGTAGGTTAGGGTTAGGGTTGGAGGGTTAGGGTTAGGTTATTGTTTAGTATTTTAGGGTTAGCGTTCTGTTTGGTTTAGGTTAGGAAGTTAGGCAGGTGAGGCGGGTTAAGGTTAGGGGTAGAGTTAGTGGTTAGGGTTAGGTTAGTTGGGGGGGGATTTAAATTTAGTGGTTTTGTTTAGGGAGGGGGTGAGGGGTTAGGATTAGGGTTAGGGTTAGTGTTGGGTAGGGTTAGCATTAGGGAGGGGTTAGGGTTATAGCTAGGTTTGGGGTTAAAGAGGTATTAGGGTTAGGGGTTAGAGTTGGGGTTAGGTTAGTTGTTTTGGTTAGGGTTAGTGTTAGGTTTAGGTAGGGTTGGGGTTAGGTTTAGGATTAGGGGTTTGGTTTAGGTTAGGTGGGGGTTAGGTTAGGGGTTTAGGGGTTAAGGGTATAGGTTTAGTGTTAGGGATTAGGTCTTACGGGTTAGGGCAGTTTAGTGTTAGGATTAGGGTTGGGGTCAAGATCAGTGTCCGGCTTATGGTTAGGGTTAGCGTTAGGGTTAGGGTTAGGTTTAGGATTAGGGTTTGGTTTAGGATTAGGTTAGGTTAGGCTTAGGTTTAGTTTAAGGGTAGGGTTAGGGTTAGGTTTAGGTTACCGTTAGGGTTAGGTTTAGTGTTAGGATTAGGGTTGGAGGTCAAGATCAGTGTCAGGGTTTGTGGTGTGGGTTAGCGTTAGGGTTAGTGTTAGCATTAAGGTTAGCGTTAGGTTTAGGTTAGGGTTAGATTTAGGGGTTAGGGTGGGTTAGGGTTAGGTTTGGGTTAAAAATTAAGGTTACGCGTTTAGGTTAAGGTTAGGATTAGGTGTTTTGGTTAGTGTTAGGTTTAGGTTTAGTGTTAGGTTAGGGTTGGGTTATTGTTAGGTTTATGGTTAGGATTAGGTTAGGGTTAGGTTAAGGTTAGGATTAGGTTTAGGTTCGGTTTAGGGTTAGGGTTAGGGGTTAGGCTTAGCATTAGGTTAGGGTCAGGTTTCGGTTAAGCTTTAGGATTAGGGTTAGTGTTCAGGGTTAGGGGCTTGAGTTCTGGTTTAGAGATAGGGTTTCAAAGAGTTAGGTTAGGTAGGGTCGGTTATGGTTAGGGTGAGGGTTAATGCTAGGGCTAGGGCTAGGCCTATGGTTATGGTTAGTGTTAAGCTTTAAGGGTAGGGTTAGGGCTTGTGGTTAGGTTTGGGCTTTGGGTTAGGGTTATGTTTAGGGTTTAGAGTTTAGAGTTATGGCTAAGGTTAGGGCTAGGGCTAGTGCCAGGGTTAGATCTAGGCCTAGGGCTAGGTTAGGGCCTGAGCTAGACCAGGCTAGTGTTAGGCTGGGTGAGCTTTCAGGTTAACGTTAAGGGTAGGGGGTAGGGCTGGGTTAGGTTTAGATTAGGTTAGGTGTAGGGTAGGCTTGGGCTAGGCTTAGGTTTTAGGGTGGGGGTAGAGGTATGGTTGGGCTATGCCTTAGGTTTAGATGAGTTAGTGTTAGGGCTATGGTTAGGGTTAGGGGCGGCTAGGGGCTAGGGTTATGGTTACCAGTTAGAGTTAGGGTTAGGGTGTTAGTGTCTCAATGTTAGGCTTTGAGTTAGGCTAGAGGTTAGGGTTAGGGTTATGGTTAGTGTTAGTTTTAGGCAGGGTTTGTGTTTAGGGTCAGATTGAGGGTTAGGGATCAGGGATTTGGGAAAGGGTTAGGGGTTAGGGTTAAGGGTAGGGTTAGGGATTGAGGTTAGGGTTACGGTTAGGGTTAGGCTTGGATTAGCATTAGGTTAGGGTTAATGCTAGGGCCAAATTCCCAACCCTTTCACCAACCTTAACCCAATCCTAACCCTAACCCAAACCCCAACAGATACGCCTACCCCTACCCCAACCCCTACCCCTAACCCTAAACCTAAAACTTAACCCTAAACCTAACCCAACCCTAACCCTAACCCTAATCCTTACCCTCTCCCTAGGCCTAACAATAACTCTAACCCCATCCCTATACCCTAAACCCTAACCATAACCCTAACCCTAACCTAACCCTAACCCTAACACTACCCCTAACCCTAACCCAACCCCTAACCCCTAACCCTAACACTGAGCCAAACCCTAACCATAAGCCCTCACCCTAACCCTAACCTCAACCCTAACCTTAACTCTAACCCTAACCCTAACCCTAACCCCTACCCGTAACCCTAACCCTAACCCTAACCCTAACCTAATCCTAACAATAACCCTAACCTTAACCCTAACCCTAACTCCTAACCCCTAACCCCAACCCTAACCCTAACCCAAACCCTAACCCTAACTCCTACCCCTACCCCTATCCCTACCCCCATACACTAACCATAACCCTAACCCTAAACCTTATCCCTATCCCTAACCCTAATCACTAACCCTAACCCTAAACATAACCCAAACCTAACACTAACCCCCTAACCCTAACCCTAACCCCAACCCCAACCCTAACCCTAACCTACCCTAATACTAACCTAACTTTAACCCTAACACTATTCTAACCCTAACCCTAAATCTAAACCCTTCTAACCCTAACACTAACTGTAACACTAACGCTAATTCTATCCGTAACCCCAACCCCAACCCTAAACCTAAACCTAACCTAACCCTTAACCAAACGCGAACACTAACACTAACCCTAACCATAACCCCACACCCTAACCCTAACCCTAAACCTAACACTAACACTAACCCTAATCCTAACCCTAACCTAACCCTAACCCTAACCCTAAACCCTAATCCTAACACTAACACTAACTCCATCCTAACCCTAACCCTAACTCAAACCCATACCCCTACACTACCCCTAGCCCCTAACTCTAACTGTAACCCTGTCCCTAAACCCTAATCCCTAACCCTAACCCTAAACACTAACCCCAACCCTAAACGTAACTCAAATGTAACCGTAACCCTACCCTAACCCCTAACCCTAACACTAACACTATGCCAAACCCCAACCCTAACCCTAAACCTACCCTAATCCTAAAGGTAACCAAAACCCTAACACTGAATCCTAACCCTTACACTAACCCAACCCCAGCCCTACCCCTAGCCCTAGCCCTAGCCTTAGCCCTAACCTTCTCCCTAGCCCTAACCCTAACACTAACCCTATCCCTAAACCATGAACCCAAACCCTAACCTGAACCAAAACCCCAACACATACCCCTACCCCTAACCCTACCCCTAACCCTAACCCCTAACCCTAACCATGACACAAACCCTAACCCTAAACCCTAACCCTACCCCTACCCCTATCCCCTAACACTAACCCTAACCCTATTCCTAAACCTAATCCCTAACCCTAACCCTAACCCAAAACACTCACCCTAACCCTAAACATAACCCAAACATAACCCTAACCCTAACCCTAATCCCTAACCCTAACCCTAACCCTAAACCTAAACCCTAACACCAACCCTAACCCAACTCTAACCCTAACCCTAAACCTATCTCTTACGCTAACTCTATCACTAAACCCTAAACCCTAACACTAACCCTAATGCTAAACACTAACCGTAACCCAAATCCTTACACCACCCCAAACCCAACCGTAACCCTAACCCCAACCCATTCCCCTACCTCTACCCCGAACCCTAACCGTAACCCCCTAACCTAACCCTAACCCTAACCTCTAATCCTAACACAAGCCATAACTCTAAGACTAAACCCTAACCCTAACACTAACCCTAACACTAACCTTAACCCTAACCTAACCCTAACCTCAACACCAACCCTAACCCTAACCCTAACCCCAACCCTAACATTAACCCTAATACTACACTAACCCTATCCCTAACCCTAACCCTAAACCCTAACCCTAACCCTAACACTAAGCCTAACCCTAACCCTAACTCCAAAACCCAACACTAACCCTAACCCTAAACCCAAACTCTAACACTAACCCTAGCCTGACTTCTAGCCATAACCCTAGCACCAGCCCTAGGCCCAACCCTATCCTTAGCCTAACCCTACCCCACAGTTAACTCTAACCCTGAACCCTAAACCCCAACACTAAAAACCAACCCTAACCCTAACCCTACCCTAACCAAACCATAACCTGACTCTAGCCATAACCCTAGCACTAGCCCTAGGCCTAACCCTATCCTTAAGCCTCCAACCCCTACCCCACAGTTAACTCTAACCCTGAACCCTCAAACCCTAACACTAAAACCAACCCTAACCCTAACCCTACCCTAACCAAACCATACCCCTAACCCCAACCCATACCCCTACCCTTACCCTTACCCCTAACCCTAACCAAACACTATCCCTAACACTAACGCTAACCCTAACACTAACCCTAATCCTAACCCTAACCCTCAACCTAATCTTAACCCTAACCCCAACCGTAACACCAATCCTAACCCTAACACTAACCCTATCCCTAACCCTAACCCTAAACCCCAACCGTAAACCCAACCTAACAATAACCCTAACCCTAGTCTAGCCCTAGCCCTACCCCTAGCCCTATCCGTAGTCCTAACCTTATCCTTAGGTCTAATCCGACCTCTACCCTTAACCCTAAACCTAAACCCTAAACTCTACCCTAAAACTAACTCTAACCCTACCCAAACCTAACCCCAAACCTAACCCCTAACCGCTACCCATACCCCTACACTTACCCCAACCCCTACCCCTAACCCCTACCCTAACACTAACCCTAACCCTAACCCTTTTGACCTTAGCCCCAAACCTAAACCTACCCTAACCAAAACCTACCCTAACCGCAAAACATACACCAACTTACCCCTACCCCTACAACTAACCCTAACCAAAACCTAACCCTAACCCTAATGCTAAACCTAACACTAACCCAAACACTAACACTAACCCTAAACCTAATCCTAACCCTAACCCTATCCCCAACCCTAACACTAACCCTAACACTAACCCTATCCCTAACCCTAACCCTAAACCCTAACCATAACCCTAACCATAACCCCTAACCCTAAATCGTCTAACCCTAACCCTAAGCCTACCCATACCCCTATCCCTATTCCTAACCCTATCACAACCCTAACCCTAACCCTAACCCCTAACTCGTCTAACACTAACCCTAAAGCATTCCCTAACCCTAACCCTACCCTTAATCCTAACACTAACCCTAACTCTAATCCTATCCCTAAACCCTAATCCCTAATCTTAACCCTAACCCTAACCGTAAACACTAACCCTAACCCTTACCATAACCCATACCTAACCCTAACCCATAACCCTAACCCTAACCGCACCCCATCCATAACCCTAACCGTACCCCAACTATAACCTAACTCTAACCCTAATCCTAACTCTAACCCTAACCCTAACCCACATATGCTTTAACCCTACCCCTACCCCTAACACTAACCCTAAACCCCAACCCTAACCCCAACCCTAACCCCAACCCCATTCCAACTCTAACCCCAACACCAACCCTAACTCCTACCAAACCCTTACCCCTAACCTTAACCCTAACCCTAACCCTAACCAGTAATCCTAACCCTAACACTAACCCTGACGCATAACCCTAACCCTAACCCTAACCCTAACACTAACACTAATGCTAACCCTAACGCTAACTCTAACCCTAAACCCTGACCCTGACCCTAACCCTAACCCTAACACTAACCTGAACCCTAAAGCTAACCCTAAACCCTAATCCTAACCCTAACCCTATCCCCTAACCCTAACCCTAACCATAAACCCTATCCCTAAACCCTAACCCTAAGCCTAACCCCTAAACCCAACCCTAACCCTAACCCTAACACCAACCCTAACCCTAACCCTAACCGCAACCCTATCCCGAACCCAAACCCCAACACTCACCCCAACCCAAGTCCCAAACCTAACTCCAACTTCAACCCTAACCCTAACCCCAACCCTAACCCTAACCCTAACCCCAACCCTAACCCCCAACCCCAACCCTAACCCTAACCCTAACACCAACCCTAACCCTAAACCTAGCCTTAACCCTAAACCCTAACCCCAACCCTACCCCTACCCCTAACCCCTAACCCCCAACCCAACCCTAACCCTAACCTAACCCACTAACCCTAACCCTAACCCTAACCTCCCTAACCCTAACCTTAAACTAAACCTAACCCTAACCCTAAACCCTGACCCTAACCCTAACCCTACCCCAAACCCTAACCCTAACCCAACCCCTAACCCTAACCCTAACCCTAATCCTAACCCTAACCCACACATACCTTTAACCCTACCGTTACCCCTATCCCTAACCCTAACCCCTAAACCCACACCGAACCCTAACCCCTAACCCTAATTCAAACCCTAGCCCTAACACTAAACCCTAACCCTAACCCTAACACTAAACACTAACCATAACCCTAACTTCTAACCCTAACCGCTAACCCTAAGCCTCAACCCAAACTCGTCTAAACCTAAAATTAACCCCACTCTACCCCTACCCCTAACCAACCATAACCTTATCCCTAACCCTAACCACAACCACTAAACCTACCTGGACAACTACCCCTATCCATAACCATAACCCTATTCCTATACCCTAAACCATAACCCTAACCCTAACCCTAACACTAAACACTAACCCTTACCTTAACCCTAACGCATCCCTAACACTAACCCTAACCCTAACACTAACCACAACCACTAAACCCACCCCTAACCCTAGCCCTAACCCTATTTTAAGCATAACCCTAAACCTAACCCTCTATAACAATAAACCTAATAGTTTCTGAAAACCTTACCCTAAACCTAACCCCAACACCAACCCTACCCTAACCCTACCCTAACCCTAGCCCTAGGCCTAACTCTAACCCTAACACTAACTTTAACCCTAAGACATATCCTAAGCCTAAACTCTTCCACTAAAACCTACCCTAAACACTAACCCTAACCCTAACATTATCCTTAACCTTAACCTTAACCCTAACACTATCCCTAACACTAACCCCCAACCCCTAATCCTATCCCAACCTTTAACTCTAACCCTAACCATAACACTAAACACTAACCCCAACACTAGCCCTAGCAATAGACCAATACTAGCCCTAGCACTAGCCCTAGTCCTAAAGCTATCCATAGCCCAAACCATAAACCTAACACTAACCCTAACCCTAACCCTAACCCTAAACCAAACACTAACCCTAACCCTAACCCCTAACCCTAACACTAACACTAACCCCTAAACATAACCCCTATCCGTAACCCTAACACTAACCCTAACCCCTAAGTCTAACCCTAACCCTAACACGAACGCTAACCCTAACGATAACACTAACCCTAATGCTAACTCTAAACCTAAACCCTGACCCTGACCCTGACCCTAACCCTAACGCTAACCCTAACACTAACCCTAACCCTAACGCTATCCTTACACCCAACCCCTAATCCTAACCCTAACCGTAACCCTAACCCTAACCTTAATCCTAACCCCAAGAGTAACCCTAACCCTAACCCTAATCCTAACCCTAACCCTAAACACTAACTCTAAACCCCAACCCTAAAGCTAACCCCTCACCCGAAGCCCAGCCCTAGCCATAGCCCCAGCTCCCAGCACTCAGCCCTGGCCCCAATCCAAGCCATAGCCCCAACTCTAAACCTAACCCTAACCCCAACCCCTACCCCAACCCTAGCCCTAGCTGTAGCCCTAGCCCCAGCACTAGCCCTTGCCCTAGCTCCCAACCCTCAGCCATAGCCCTAACCCCATGTCTAACCCTCACCCTCACCCCAACCTCAACCCTAACCCCTAACCCTACCCTAAACCTAAACTTAACCCTTACCCTAACTCTAACCCTAGCCCTTGCTCTACCCCTTGCCCTAACACTATCCCTAGCCCTAAACTTAAACCTAACCATAACCATAAACCCTAAACCCTAGCCTTAATGTAACCTTAACACTCAACCCAACCCCAACACTAACCCTAAGCCTAACCCCAACACATACCCCTTCTCCTACACCTACCACTACCCCTACCCGTAACCTTAATTCCTAACCCTAAAAGAACCTCTAACGCTAAACCTAACCCACATCTAAACCTCTTCTTACCCCTAACCTAACAGTAATGCTAACCCTAACCCTAACCCCAACCCCAACCCTAACCGTAACACTACCCTAACCCTAAACCCAACCATAACCCTAAACCCAACTCTAGCCCTAGCCCCAGCCATAGCTCTAATCCTAACCCTAACCCTAACCCTAAACCCTAATCCTAACATTTACCCTAGCCCCAGCCCCAGCCCCCAACACGAGCACCAGCCCCAGCCATAACCCTATCCCTAGCCCTAATCCTAGCCGTAACCCTAACCCTAAACCCTAAACCCCAACCCTAACCCTAAAGATAACCCCAACACAAACCCAAACACTTACCCCCTACCGCTGACTGTAACCCCTAACACTAACCCTAACCCTAACGCTAACATTAGCCTTAGCACTAGCCTAGCTCTAACCCTATCCCTAGCCCTAACCCCTAACCCTAACCATAAACCCTAAACCCAAACCCATCCCTAACCCAAACCTAACCCTAACCCTAAACCCAACCTCAAACCATACACCTTCCCCTACTCCTACCCCCTACCCGTAACCCTAACCCCTAATCCTAACCCTAACCCTAGCTGTAACCCTATCCCTAGCCCTAAACCAACCCCTAAACCTAAATCCTAAACCCTAAATCCTAACACTAACCCTAACCCTACCCCTAAAACTACACTAACCCCAAATCCTAAACCTAAACCTAACACTAACCCTAAACACTAACCCTAACCTTTTCCCTAGCCGTAGCCCCAGCCCTAGCACTAGCCCTTGCCCTAAAACCAACCCCTAGCCCTAATGCTAACCCTAAACCATAAACCCAACCCTAACCCAACCCTAACCCTGAAACTAGCCCTAACCCTAAACCCAACACTAACCCCAAGACTAACCCTAATCCCAAACCTAACCCTAACCCTAACCCCTAACCTCAACCTCTAATCCCACCCTTACCCCTAACATTAACACCAACCCTAGTCCTAGCCCCATCCCTAGACATAGCCCTAGCTCTAAATCCCAGACCTAGCACCAGCCCCAAAACCTAACCCTAACCCTAACCCAAACCTAACCCCTAACCCCAACACTACCCTCAACCCCTAATCCTACCCCCTACCCCTACCCCTAACCCTAACACTAACCCCAACTGTAACCCTATCCTAACCCTAACCCCAAATCTAAACCCCTTCTTACCCTAACCCTAACAGTAACGCTAACCCTAACCCCTACCATAGTCCCAACTGAAGCCCTAACAATGAACCTACTCTAACCCTAAACCTAACCCTAACCCTAACCTCAACAAAACACTAACACTAACCCTAACCCTAAACCCTAAATCTAAACTAATCTTAACCCTAATCCTAAAAATAACACTAACCCTAACCCTAAAGCCTAACCCTAACCCTAACACTAAACACTAAGCCTCAACATTAAACTTTGCCCTAGCCATAGCCCCTAGCCCTAGCACCAGCCCGGTCCCTAAACCTAGCCCTACCCCTACACCCCCTAACCCCAACCCCCAACTGTAACCCTTAACCCTAACCCCAACACGAATGCTAAACCTACGAGTAACACTAACCCTAATGCTAACTCTAACCCCAAATCCTTACCCCCTGACCCTGACCCCAACCCTAACGCTAACCCTAACACTAACCCTAACCCTAATGCTAACCTGACACCCTAACCCTAACACTAACATCAACCCCTAACCCTACCCCTATCCCTAACCCTAACACTAACCTAAACCCTATCAACAACACTAACTGTACCCCTACCCCTACCTGTAACCCTAACCCTAAAAACTAACCCTAACCCTAACCCAACACTAACCCTAACCCTAACACTAACATCAACAACTAACCCTAGCCCTATCCCTCCTATCCCTAACCCTAACCCTAAACCTAGCCCTTCCCTTATCCCTAACCCTAACCCTAACCAAACCCTAACCATAACCCTACCTCTATCCCTAACCCTAATCCTAACACTGAATCCTAACACTAACCCCAACCAGAACCCCTAACATACCCCCTCCCTCAACCCTAACCTAACCCTTAACAATGAACCTAACCCTAACTGTAAACCCTAACTCTAACCCTAAACCAACCTTAACCCCAAATCCTAAACCTAAATCTAACCCTATTCTAACTGTAACACTAAACTTAAACCTCATCTACCCTAACCCTAACAGTAACACTAGCAACAACCCCAACCCTACCCCTTACCCCTAAGCCTAAACTTAACCGTAGCCCCAGCCCCAGCCCCAGCCCCAAACCTAACCCTAACACTAACCCAACCATAACCCTAACCCTAACTCTATCCCTCACCCTATCTTTAAAACCATAAACCCTAACCCTAACCCAACCCTAAACCCAACCCTAACACTAACCCCAAGGCCAACCCAAACCTAACAATACCCTAACCCTAAACTTAACACTAACCCCAACATTAAGCCCAACCCTAACCCTAAAAATAACCCTAATCAATAGCACTCACCCTAACCCTAAAGCCTAACCCCAACCTGAACCCTAACCCTAACTCTAACCCTAAACTTCTTCTAATCCTAACCCTAACAGTAACACTAACCCTAACCCTAACCCCAACCCCAACACTAACCCTAAACATACCCTAACCCTAAACATAACCCTAATCCTAACACTAACCCTAACCCTAACCCTAACACTAACACTAAAACTCACCCTAATCCTAACCCTAAACTCCATACCTTCCTCTAACCCTAAACCTAACCCCTAACCCTAACCGTAAAACGGAACCCTAACCATAACCCTAACACTAACTCCTAACCCTAAGAGAAACACTAACCCTAACACTAATCCTAATCCAAACCCTAAACTCTAACACTAACCCTAACCCTAAACCCTAACCCCAAACCTAATGCTGCCCTAACTTTAACACTAACCCTAAACCCTCAAAACCCAACACTAACCCTAACCATAACCCTAACCGTAAACTGTAACCCCTACCCTAACCCTAGCCCTAGCCATAGCCTTAGCCCCAGCACTAGCCCTAGGCGTAACCCCAGCCATAGGCTTAACCTTAACCCTAACCCCAAACCCAACCCCCTAACCCATCCCTAACCCTAACACTAATACTAACCCTAATCCTAACCCTAAATCTAACATTAACCTTAACCTTAACCCTAACCCCAACCCCTAAGGCTAATCCTAACCCCAAGCCTAACCCCAACACTAACACTAACCCTAATACTCTACACCTTAATCCTAACCCTAACCCTAATCCTTCCCAAACGCTAAATCCTAAACCTAAACCTCACCCTAACCCTAAACCCTATCCCTAACTTTAACCTTAACCCTAAATTCCACACCCTAACCCTAACTCGAATCCAACCATAAACCTAACTCTAACCCCAACAAGAAGTCCTAACTCTCCCCTACCCCTAACCTTAACCCTAAACTTAACCCTAACCTTAACCCTAGCACTATCCCAAGCTGTAACTCTAGCCCTAGCCCTAACCCTAACCCTAACCCTAAACCCTAAACACTAACCTTAACTCTAACCCTAAACCAACCCTAACCATATCCCTAACCCTAAACCCTAAACCTAACCGTAACCCCTAACCCTAACCCTAACCCCAAACACTAACCCTAATCCTAACCCCTAACCCTAACCCTAACCCCAGAACTAGCCCTAGTCATAACCCTATCCCTAACCCTACTTTAACCCTAACCTTAACCCTAAACCAAACCTAAACCTAATCCCAAACCATAACCCTACCTCTACCCCTATCCCTAACCTTAATGCCTAACCGTAACCCTAAACCCTAACTCTAACCATAACCCTAATCCCTAACTCTAACCCTAACCCTAACCCCTAACCCTAACCCTAACCGCTAACCCTAACACTAACCTTAACCCTAATCCAACCCTAACACTGACGCTAACCCTAACCCTAACCCACACATTGCTTTAATCCTACCCCCTACCCCTATCCTTAACCATAACCCCTAACCCCTAAACCCACACCCAACCCTAACCCCTAAACCCACACCTAACCCTAACCCCTAACCCTAACTCAAACCCTGGCCCTAACACTAAACCCTAACCCCAACCCTAACACTAAACACTAACCCTAAACCTAATTTCTAACCCTAATCGTTAACCCTAACTGTAACCCTAACTCGTCTAAACCTAACCCAAACCCAACCTCTACCCCTACCCCTAACCCAATCGTAACTTTATCCCTAACGTTAACCACAAACCCTAAACCTACCTGCAACACTACCCCTACCCATAACCATAATCCTATCCCTAAACCATAAACCATAACACTAACCCTAACCCTAACACTAAACACCAACCCTTACCTTAACCCTAACACAACCCTAACACTAACCATAACCCTAACACTAACCACAACCCCTAAACCTATCCATAACCCTAGCTGTAACCCTATTCTAACCATAACCCTTAACCTAACCTCTATAACAATAAACCTAATAGTAATGCTAACCTTAACCCTAAAACTAACCCCAATGCCAACCCTACGCTAAACCTACCCTAACCCCAGCCCTAGGCCTAACTCTAACCCTAACCCTAACTTTAACCCTAACACATATCCTAAACCTAAACTCTTTCACTAAACCTAACCATAAACACTAACCATAACCCTAACCCTAATCCTTAACCTTAACCTTAACCCTAACACTATCCCTAACCCTAACCCCTAACCCTATCCCTACCCTTATCGGTATCACCAAGCATAACACTAAACACTAACCCTAACCCCAGCCCTAGCCCCAGCCCCAGCCCCAGCCCCAGCACTAGCCCCAACCCTAAACCTATCCCTAGCCCGAAACATAACCCTATCAGTAACCCTAACCCTAACCCCAAACCTAACCCTAAACCAAACTCTAACCCTAACTGTAATGCTAAACCTAAACCCTAATCCTAAACCCTAACCCTATCCCTAACCCTAACCCTAAACCAAACCCCTAACCCTAACCCTAACTCTAACCCTAACCCTAACCCTAACACCAACTAAAACCCTAACCTTAACCCCAACCCCAATCCCAAAGCTAACCTCAACCCCAAACCTAACCCCTATTCCAACCCTAACCATAACGCTAACCCCTAACCCAAACGCTAACCCCTAACCCTAACCCAAACACTAACTCTAACCCATAACCCTAACCCCAAACCTAACCCTAAAACTGACGGTAACCCTAACGCTAACCCTAACCCTAAACCCTGACCCTGTCCCAGACCCTAACCCTAACCCCAACTCTAACCCTAACCCCTACCCCAACCCTAACCCTAACCCTAATCCTAACCACTAACCCCAACACTAACCCTAAACCCTAACCCTAACCCTTAACCATAACCCTAACACTAACCCCTAACCCTTAACCTAAACCCTAACCCAACCCTAACCATAACCTTAACTCACACATAGCTTTAACCCACCCCATCCTTATCCCTTACCATAACCCTAACTCCTAAACCCACACCTAAACCTAAGCCCTAACCCTAGCTCAAACCCTAGCCCTAACACTAAACCTAATCCTAACCCTAACACTAAACCCTATCCCTAACCCTAACTCATCTAAACCTAACCCTAATCCTACCTCTACCCCTACCACTAACCCAACCTTAACCTTATCCCTAACCCAAACCACAAACCCTATACCTACCTCCACCACTAACCCTACCCATAATCATAACCCTATCCCTAAACACTAAACCATAACACTAACCCTAACCCTAACACTAAACACTAACCCTTACCTTAACCCTAACCCAACCCTAACACTAACCCTAACCCTAACACTAACCCTAACCCTAACTCCTAACCACAACCCCTAAACCTACCCCTAACCCTAGCCCTAACCCACTCCTAACCATAATCTTAAACCTTACCCTCTATAACAAAAACCTAATAGTAACGCTCACCTAACCCTAAACCTAACCCCAACGCCAACCCTAATCTAAAACTACCCTAACCCTAGCCCCAGGGCCTAACTCTAACCCTAACCCTAACTTTAACCCTAACACATATCCTAAGCCTAAACTCTTTCCCTAACCCTAACCCTAAACCCTAAACCTAACCCTAACCATAACCCTAACCTAACCCTTAACCTATCCCTATCCCTAAACCCTATCCCTAAGCTTAACCCCTAAACCTAACCCTAACCCTAACACCAACCCTAACCCTAACCTTAACCCCAACCCTAACCCTTATACCAAACCCAACAGTAACCCTAACCCCAAACCTAAACCTAAACCTAATCCTAACCCTGACACTAACGCTTAACCCTAATGCTAACCCTAACCCTAAACCCTGACCCTGACCCCGGACCGTTATTTTAACCCTTATCCTAACCCTAAACCTAACACTAACCCTAACCGTAACGCTAAATCTTTAACCATAACCTTAACCCTAAACCAAACCATAACCCTAAGACTAACCCTAACCCTAACCCTAACACCAACCCTAAACCTAACCCTAACCCCAACCCCTAACCCTAACCCATACCCCAACCCAAAACTTAACCCCAACCCTAACCCTAAACCTAACCATAACCCCTACCTGAACCCTAACCCCAACACCAACCCCTAACCCCAACACAATCCCAACCAAAACCCCAACCCCAATCCCAACCTAACCCCAACGCCAAACCCTAACCCCATCCCCAACCCTAACCCTAATCGTAACCCTAACCCTAACCCAACCGTAACACTAACCCTAACCCTAACCCTAAACCTCTTCTAACCCTAAACCTAAGAGTAATGCTAACCCTAACATTATCCCTAACCCTAGTCCTAAACCCTAATCCTAACCCCAAACCTATCCCTAACTTAACCCTAACCCTAACCCTAACACCAACCCTAACCCTAACCCTAACCCTAACCCAACCCTAACACTAACCCTAACCCCAACACTAACCACAACCCCTAAACCTACCCCTAACCCTAGCCCTAACCCTATTCTAACCATAAGCATAAACTAAACCTCTATAACAATAAACCTAATAATAACACTAACCTTAAACCCAAACCCAAGCCTAACGCCAACCTTAACCTAAATCTACCATAACTCCTAGCCCTAGGCCCAACTCGAACGCTAACCATAACTTAAACCCTAACACATATCCTAAGTCTAAACTCTTTCCCTAACCCTAACCCTAAACCCTAACCCTAACCCTAGCCATAATCCCTATCCTTAACCTTAATCCTAAAACTATTCCTAACCCTAGTCCTAATCCCTAACCCTATCCATACCCTTTACTCTAACCTAACCTTAACACTCAAACACCAACCCTCAAACCTAGCCCTAGCCCCCAGCTCCCAGCCCTAGCAGTTGCCCTAATCCTAAACCTATCCCTAGCCCGGAACCATAACACTAACACTAACCCTAACCCTAAACTTAACCGTAAACCAAACCCCAACCCAAAACCTAACCCTAACCAAACCCCTAACCCTAACACCAACACTAACCCTAACCTTAACCCCAACCCAAACCCTAACCCCTAAACCTAACCCTAACCCTAAATCTAAAACAAACCCTAACCCTAACCAAAACCCAACCCCAAACTTAGCCCCAGCATCAACCCTAAACCTAACCCCAACCCTAACCTAACCCTAACCCTAACCCGAACCCTTACCCTAACCCCAACTCCAACCATAATCCCAACCCCAATCCCAACCCTAACCCCAAACCCAATCCCAACCCTAACCCAAACACCAACCCTAACCTCAAACCCAATTCTAACATTAACCCTAAACCTATCCCTAACCACTAAGACGCAACCTTAACCCCTAACCCCGAACCCTAACCCTAACAGTAACCCTAACCTCTGAACCCTAACACAAACCCAAACGTTAACGCTAACCCTAATGCTAACCTTAACCCAAACCCTGACCCTGACCCTAACACTAACCCTAACCATGACGTTAACCCCTAAACCTAACCCTAAACCTAATCCTACACCCTATCCATAACCCTAACCCTAACCCTGACACTAAATCCTAAAGATAACACTCACCCTAACCCTAACCAAAACCCCTAACCCTAACCCCTAACCCTAAACCTCAACCTAAACCTAACCCTAACCCTAACCATGAACCCAAACCAAACCCTAACCCTAACCA